>QGQB01000075.1:0-84674 GCA_003385265.1 Neonectria hederae | reverse complement strand
TTCTTAATATTATTATATGCTTTTTTAGTAATAATATCCTATCTAAATACTTCTCCTTTCTTAGTAAATTATATAAATAGTATAGTATAATTACTTAAGTTTTAAATATACCTTCTATAGTAATTAGTAAATCTAAGGTATAATTATACTTCTTTAACATTTTTTAGTTTAGGCTATTTACTAACTATAGTAATTTTCTTTAGATTTATCCTAATTTAATTATATAAGATTATATATCTAAGAAATTCTATTTCCCTAATATAGAAATAACTTTTCTCTAGTTTAATTAATAAATTATTATCTTATAGTACTTTTAATACCTTATAGATATATTCTATATATTCTTCTTTAGTATTAGAAAAGATTAGGATATTATCTAAATAGTATACTATAAAGATATCTAAGTATTCTTATAGTATATAGTTAATTATTCACTAGAATAAGGTAGGTATATTTATAAATCTAAAAGGTATAATAAGGTATTTATAGAGTTTATACTTTATTCTAAAGGTAGTTTTCTATTTATTTCTAGCTTTAATATAGATTAAGTTATATATTCCCTTAAGATTTAATATTATAAAGACTTTCTTTCTATAAAGTCTATCTTTAAGTTTTATAATTAGAGATAATAGAGTTTAATCTTTAAGAGTAATTACATTTAACTATCTATAATCTATAATAAGTCTAAGTTTCCTATTTTTCTTAGGAATAAATATAATTAGATAATCTATAGATAACTTAAATTCCCTTATATATCCTTTATATAGTATTTTATTAAAGTATTCTTTAAGTATATAAAGTTATATTTTATTAAGATTAAAGATTTTATAGAATATAGGTAATACTTTATCTTTTAATATAATTTTATAACTCTACTTATTAAATTATAATAAACTTATCTTAAGTTCTTCCTTAAAGAGTTTCTTATAGATATAATACTATATTAGTATATTCTTAAGGTATTCTTCCTTAGGTAGTTTCTTTTATTCCTTAAGGTTTCTATTTATCTATATAAACTATTACTTAATATATCTAATTATTCTTTAGATATATTATTATTTTATTTATTTTTATTTATATTATATTCCCTTTAGGGTTAGTAAGAGGTTTTATTCCTTATTCTATTCTTTACTATTAATCTTATTATTAATTAAAGTTTAAAATCTCTCTTTTAAGTTATCTTTCTTATTATTAAAGAGAATATTATTAGGATTAATATATACTTAGTTAATTCTTTAGTTAATATTAGGATTAAATTTCCTTAGCTATAGATACCCTAAGATAATATTATAATATTATATTAATATAATATTAAGAGTAATACCTTAATTCCTTCTATTAATAAAAACCTTTAAGTAATTAAATTCTTAGGTTATAAATCTATTTTTATATTAGAATAAGTTACCTTTAAGATTATATACTATATAAGACTCTTTTCCTTTATCTTTCTATATTAGCTTTAGCTTATTAACTATACTAAGGTTAATATATAAAGCTTTAGCTTTACTATTTACTAGTGTAATAAGCTATTTATCCCTAATTTATATTTATAACTTAAGTATCTTTTATTTTATTGCTAATTCTATTATATATAGAGCTTTTTTTAGAAGTAATTTATTCTCCTTCCTATTATTTACTTATTACTTTTCTATAGGTAGTATTTATTATTTTCTATTATAAGTTTCTTATAGTTATATCCTAAGTATTCTATTTTTATATATTATTTATATCTATATCTAAGTAACTTTTTATACTTTATAATATTAGTATTTATACTAATATAGTATTAAATGTAATAGTATTATACTTAGTCTTTAGTATTCTTACTAGTTTAAATTATAAAATTAAATCTTTCTTTTTTTATTTATAAGAATTATAACTTAAGTTTCTTTTTTTCTTCTTTATATTTAGAGTATTCTAAATATCTATAGCTAAAGGTATAAAGTATAAAGTATTAAATATATTATATATTATACTATTCTTATACTTTTATTTATAAATAAACTTAGTACTTAAAGCTTAAGTAATATTTTAGGTCTTATAATCCTTTAAAGTATTATTAGGGGAAGTAATTATCCTTTACTTTAATTCTTATTATATTATACTTTAGTAAGAGTTTAACTAAGGTATAATTATATATTTCCTACTTAAGGTAAGAGTTTTTAATAATTAATCCTCTAATTTAAATAGAATAATAATTATTTTCTACTTTATTACTTTTATATATCTTATAGTAATAATAATAATAGGATATCTATAAGAGCTTATTATATTTTAGTATAGAGAAGTATAAATATAAATTATTATTTTCCTATAGTTCTAGGGTATTAAGGTTATAGATAACTAACCTTTAAAGTTTAGTCTAAATATAAACTAATTCTTTATTATAAGTATCTTCTTATTTATAATTAAACTATAGATATATATCTTTCTCTATTACTTAAATTTACTTATTATACTAGTTATAAGTATACTTCTTTTACTATAGTAATTTAATTAAAGGTATAATAGTATTTAATTATTATTTCTCTTAGTTATTATTTAAGTTTTTACTAAAGGTATTATTAATATTAGGAGCTATTTTATAGTTAATATAGTTATTACTAGGGTATTTTTTAGCTAGGGCTTAAATATTACTATTAGTAATAAGTAATCTAAGTATTCTTACTTATTTAGCTTCTTATTCTATATTAATATATAGAGTCCTATCTTTCTTAGTATAGAATTTTTAATAAATATAATTATTTACTTCCTATTATATAAATAGTCTAGTGCTAAATTCTTAGTTATTACTTAGTTATATAGATTCTTTAGGAATTTAGTAAGTATCTATAGTATTACTTCCTAATTTTATATAGTTTATTATAACTATATAGTTTAGTTATTTATTAGGGATTTTAATAGATAGTTATTAATAGGATTTTACTTCTTTTAGGATTAGGATAAAAGGGGCTTATTTCTTATTTTTCCTAATTATAGTAATAGTCTTACTATTTATTATAAATTAAGCTATTCCTTTAAGGATAGGGATCTAGGGATTATATTATCCCTTAGGTATTCCCTTATTTCCTCTAGGGGTTTCTTATAACCTATATTATATTCTTCCTATATAGATATTCTTATCTTTACTTTTATATTACTAAGTACTAAAAAGGAGCTTTTTAGTATTAAATTAGTTAGTACTAGTTATCTTATAGCTACTTCTCCTAGTTATAGTAATAATTTTACTATAGTTAATAAATTAGATATTCTTACCTTTAGGTATAAGCTTATATTTCTATCTAGTCTTAAGCTTCTAATATTTACTTTTAAAATATTTTATTCCTCTATAATTTTAGTATTTAACTTAAGAATAGTCTTTCTATATAGTTCTAAGTTCTATAGAATTAAGCTAAGTTCCCTATAAAGTATTCCTATTTCTTTTCTAATTAATATTAGAATAGTTTTTCTTTTTCTAGCCTTTAATAAAACCCTTTTTTTTCTCTATTTATTATTTAAATAATTAGTTATTAATTATTATATAGAACTTAGTATAAGTATTAAAGTTTATTAAAAAGGTTAAGATTTTATATATCTTATCCTTAACTTTATCCTTTAGCTTTTAATAGAACTTATTAATTTTATTTTTATTAATCTAATTAAGCTTAGTAATAAGGTATTTAAATTTAGAGAGGTATTCTAAGGTAACCTTAATCTATTTTAATTTCTAGATTATAATAAGAGTATTATATTTCTTATCCTATTCTCTATAGGTATTAATAAGTTATTCTTTATATAGTGTAAAACTACTAAAAAGTTCCTTAGTTTTAATCTTTTAGTTTTTAGGGGTATTCTTAATAAAGTTCCTTAGGTATAGTTCTATTCTATATAGTACTTTTCTATTAAGGAGGCTAATTCTATATTATACCTTAAGTTATTTATTCTTAAATATACTAAAATAGTATATATAAAATAACTTTAGTTATATTAGGTATTTATAGAAGTTCTTTAGGGTATTATTAAACTTTAGTAATAGATTAAGTTTAATTATTTTACTTATATCCTTAGGTCTTAGGATATTAAAGATAACTTTAAAGCTATTAAATTATTTAATTTATTTATATTATTCTTTATAGGCTTTTTCCTACTTAATACTAAGGTTATTAACTTATTTATAGAGAGTATTAATAATAATATTATTATTTAGATTTAATTAAATTTAATTAGTATTAAGTATTTAAATCTATTCCTTTAGTTATCTAAATTAGATAAGATTCTTATTATATACTTTATATAAAGTATTATATAGTAATAAGATCTCTTAGTATTACTATTAATTCTTATATTTAAGATTAGTAATATCCTCCTTATTATCTTTATTAGATTCTATTCCTTTTAAAATATTAATATCCTCTATCTTAATATTTTCTCTAGGGAATTTCCCTTTAATAATATTTAAGCTAAATAGGATTATTAAAGCTATAATAATTAATTTAAGTTATTACTTAGGTTAATATAGTAATATACTAAATAAGAGTTATTAATATATAATAGTTAAGTTTAACCTAAGGGTCTAAGGTAAGTCTAAGGTATATAGTTTAATAATTAAGTAGATTAAGATATTATAATAAGTAATATAAGTTATATTAGTAATATATAATAGTAAGTTATTATATAACTAAGTAGGAATAAATCTAATTATAGTATTAATAGCTAAGGAGCTTAAGGCTCTTATTTAATATACTAAGTAAATGTATATATATATAGTAATTGCTAAGTAGTTAAATAGTATTAAGTTATATTAAATAGTGCTTATTTAATGTGTATGCATTTGTAGTATTAAACTGTATTAAACAGAGCCTATTTAATACGTATGTATTATACATTGTGATAGGAAGGAAAAAGTGGGTACTGAAATGATTCTGCTGGTTATGACTGCCTGGTTCCAACCTGGGTCGTGACAATTGAGCAGTAGGATTCATTTCTAGTGCAGGGAGGAACTCAAAGCCTCTTTTCTAGTACTTAGAGATAGCTTTCTTAATAGCTGCACTCATCTCTAGTCGCTGCTATAGGTATGCCTTCCTAGCACTAGCATTAGTATAGTACAAATGGCTTACACACTATCCACTAATGAAGTATTACATATAGCTTACATAGAAGTCTTTAATAAAGCTTAAGTAACTTTATATGCCTAAATAATGATAGCTAATAATTAACTACATAAGCTATACGCCCATATCTATCATTACTAAACTACACATCAGATTAAAGGTTTACCCTGAACTATCTTTATAGGTCGCTGAATCCACCGGCTTCTCATCTAGTAAGAACTGCTTTAGCATGACCACGAATTCGTTATCTAGCCTGATTCTGATTGTATAGCTTTTATCGTAGGAGCTCTGTATAGATCTGAGGAAGGCTAACAGGACTTGATGCAAACTCTCACCCATCAATCCGGTTGCTGTGGCAGTATCTAACGGTGATATCTATGATGCCAAGGCCTCCATTATCCTAACGGTAACTTCCACAGTTCCGCTTTAGGCTAGAGCGGTAATGATTGCATTACCCTCTAGATCCCAAGTAACACCACACAAGGCTAGGACGTTGATCATATCGGCGACGGATTCTTTGTAACTGGGAACGTAGAAATCCTAGTCTGACTGAGGTGTGATAGACCCTGGAATGAAGAATTCCAGTGCTCGAGATCCACTGATAACACAGCCAGAATCGAACATGGCCGACATCAGAGTAACTGGATATCTGAAAGTTTTCGAAAGATATGTAACCGGGTCGATCCGTGACTAATAGCTTTTGTCCACACTAAGATCTCCGGGAAAGGCCTCCTTAAGTGCTAATGCATCGTGAACTTTTAGTTGGTTGACAACGGTTTGTAGTGCGGCTTGATGCGTCATGGCTAATGGAACTTAGTTGATAGTTGCTGTGTTTGGTGAATGAAATTGTTAATTGACTGTTGACTATCGAGGACACTGATGCGTTGGCGACCTTATAAGTACGTGTAAACGCTTAAATTAAGACCATGGCGTATTTTAACAAGGTCGTGGCGGTTAACTCTGGATTGGACACCAACGCAGCGCTTACCGCGAAACTGCGCCAAGACTCTTACGTGCTCACCATGACTGAGCGTTCGTGAGAGATAATTCACTTGACCGGGTGTTTGTTTTAGTCATGCGGGTAAAAAGTGTAATTGACTTGGATTCCAGATCGTGACCTCCAGTACTCTGTAGCCATAGCACGTGTAGTAGTGTAGTCCCCCCCGCAGTAGCTTGCCATTCAGCAATGCACAGAGCATTAGCCCTAAACCAGTGCACTGTCCTTGCTTCCGAATAGCGCAGTAGCCCCCTATAACTGTTCAGTGTTGTTATAATATCGCCTGGGCTTCATTGAAATGTAAACAGGCCGTATCCCTTAACACATCATGAATGCCGATGTGGGCACTATAGATTGGATATAGATGCCTAGTCCCGGCGAAACCCTGAAAACACATGCATTTTAGAGTGGAGGTAAATGTTTTAATTGATAATTCATTGAAGGCCAGCTTCACTGCTACGACAAAAGAAAACGTGGCAATCCTAATAAAGTGGGCGTTTACTCCTCGAAGTCCTCAAAGTCCAGTTCATCCGCGAATAAAAGATCGGGAACTGAGTCCATCAATTCCTCGATGTCCGATTCATCAGTGAAGCAGAGATCGGGAACTGAATCCGTCATGTCATCACTACTCGAGTCTTCCTCGCACTCCTGGACAACCTCCAACCTTTCGCGTCCGAGGAAGACCTCAGTGTAGCCTTCGTATATTTGGTCCCATAGAAGTGGGACTTTTACTATTAGAATGCGAATTTTTATGAAAGTTTAGAACGCCTTACCGTAGAGATGCTGCGAATCCTCTCTTTCCACATGCTGGGAGGAGTAGATTGCATGAAAGACCGATGTAGAGAGGCCGGCTGACTCCTCATGCACGCAGTACCGTTCATAAAGTGTCTCATGGAACGCGATGGTGACAGGGTCCTGATCGAACGATAGTCCATCTGGGTTGATAGATGGCCATAACTCTCTGAGGATTCGAAGAACATTCTCCTTTTCGTTGTTTGATGCCCGAACGCCTATGCGAGCTAATGCTTCACACAGTTCAATGGCAGCCGGGTCTTCATCGAAGGACACAAATCCAGGCTTTTCGGATGGCCACATCGACCTCAAGATGCTCAAAATGTTTCCAGGGGAGACGTCAATGCTGATCGAGGTGACCGCATCGCCACCGCTATGCGATAGTTCTGAATACATTGAGAATGTTGAAGGGTAATGAAGAATGACTGATGAAGGATGACAAGATGGATGGCAAAATAAAGTGAACGAGTCAGGAGTGATTTGTATATGAGTGATGTTGAAGACCTGGTGGGTGAGTTAGTCGCACATCATGTTGCAAGCACTGAATCAGTGCTAGAGTATCCATGCCAGCATGCTGTCGGTGCTAGGGCATATGTGCCAGCACTTCCCCCAAGAACCTGCGAGTCTCAGTACTACAATGAGTAAGGGATCGATTCTGGACCACTTGTGCGGAATTGGGCCATTACTTGCTCCACCATCTGATTTTCAGCATACAGGCGCTTACCTAATTTGAGATAAGGAAGACAGGGATATGCTACATGCTGAAACGCAAATTACTCGTTGAGGTTCTTGTCGAACTGATGCCTGAGGAATAAACTGGTTACGGATGTGGTGCTTACGGTATTTCAAGACTCCAACCTCCCGCATCTTGATAGCTCTAGCACTAACAACCTGTTGTTACTCTCGTCTATCACCCTTCCGTGCTTGGGCGGTCAAGCCTAGCACTGGCCGGTTCGAGCAACATTGTGTCATCGTTTTGCTACCAGATCCGCCGACACTCTTCAGCATCCCAAACCGCGTGCGAAGACCACCCTCACAGTTTGCCTGTCACGATTACCCCCCCCTAAATACCTCCTTGCCGATGCTGATGGAAGCCGTTAGGAAGTTAAGTCGTTTGGTTCGTTCATAGAATAGACTTCAGTTGCTTAGTTTTGGTAGTACTAGGTTTATATTTAAGTTGAATGAATATATCGTTATTAAAAAGGTCTACCTTAGTTAAGATTATAACTTAGCTAAAGAATAGACTATTTTCGCTATACTTAAGTATTATCCTTTATTGCTATATATTATCTAAAGTTTCTACTGAACTAAGAAAGTGATCTTTCTAGAATATACTATGAATAGAGACCTTATATCCCTTCTCAGGGAAGAATAGCAAAGAGACAAATTATTATAGTAAGTAATGGGAGTTATAAAGAGATAACTTTAAGAGTATTGCTTTCATTAGATAAAGCAGCTTAGCGCTACTGCCATATAGCTTAAAAGGCTTAGACTAGCCCACTATAACATTTGTCCTAGGAATATACTTTTGTATTAATCTGGATATATAAAGCTAGTAGACTTTAATTATACTCTTAAGATAGGAGAGGACATATTATCTAGAACGGAGCCATTTGCAAGACTTCTTAGCGATGAAGGCAGCCTAGATCGCGGAACGTATGGAAAGGCTAGCTGCTGGACTGAATAGTTCGCCATTAGGTCAGTCTTTTATTCATTGACCCGCGGCTACGACCCGTTCGAGGACGAATGGTGGGGTCCTGATCACGGTCCCATTTGTATGCAGAAGCTGCAGAAGATGCAGTTTCCCCTCATAGGCTACTCGGAATGCGATAATATTATAAGGAATTGCTAGCATGACCAATATAAGTCTATCACAGAACTCTCTACCGATATTGCAGCTTTGGATGGAAATGCCTGGAAAGTCACTTGCGAGGGGGATCCTCTTTGGGTTAAAGCAAGGATGCAGGAGTGCGAGACGATAGCTCGAAGCGGAATACTGGAGCAATTGATCACTAGCTAGTTATACTGTCTCCTGATGACACGAGAATAGCGCTTCTATCCCCAAGTAGTATGATCGCAACCACTGAGTACAGACCAGCGTCTTCTCATCGAACTGCTTATGGCTCCATCATCAAGAACATCATGCCGTAGGGTCCGTCTTAAGATGATCGAACCCATCTACCAGCCGAATTTCTGAGAAACACTCTATTCGCTATGCAGTCATCGCAAGGGTCTTGCTCCACCGTAGAGCCAAGGTATTCTGTCCGTTTGATAGTCCCACAGTTGCCGCAGTTGTCTGGCCAAGGAATGATCATGGCTGGCTCCTCAATGACATGTTGGCAGAGCTTCGTCTTTCGAGGGATCAAGGTTTTGCACATCTTGTATCTGAATTTGTCAGTCTGACAGCATATCCCGAGGTGGTGGAAGGTCCTTACGCGATGGTCTGAAGTAGCAGCAGGCAGCCGGAAAGAGTTGAACGTTGTAGCCAGTTGGACTGGTTTGCCTTGGATTTTGGTTCATTAAATACTCGTTAAAAGTCAACCTCTTGAGAACACCTGACCAGTGCAGATACACATATGTAACCAGCTCTGTCAAAAGGTGGTCAGCCGCGTCAGTACGCTAGTAAGCGAGTTAACTGCGTGAAGACCGTCACAGTGTAGTGCAGGAAACGGTTCATACCTGTGATCTTTTTTCACGATAGCCGTTGCCTCCACGGTCGCCTGATGGCCCGCGGGCTGCAGGATAGGCGGGCAATGGAAGGCATTTCCGGGTTGAAGAGCGCTGCAGATGCCGTCGAGACGGGTAACAATCAGCAAAAGCTCACATCCCGTAGTGGGGACCTGGAGTTTGATAACAACAGAGAAGCGGTCAATGGCCAGGGTCGTTGACAGAAAGGCAGGTTGGTGTATTCCTTGGCCCCCATCTCGACGATCACAGGGAGTGTTTCTATTGCGATGTTCATAATTATGTGTTCACAACGCGTAAGATACTTCCAACATTCGGATATCAGGAACAATGCTCCAAGGCTCTCAAGATCCTGCCCCGTCCGAGTTGTTAACCTTCTTGTTGTCCTTTTCCTCTTCCTCTTCAACCTCTTCCCCCGCTCAATTAACCCAGGAGGCCGGTCTCTTAGGTGTAGAGAGTTGTGCAGAGATTGGAGCCATGCCTCAATGGGATGGGCTCATGCGGCCACTTCGCCGGCCATCTGGTTCCAAAGAACCCCCTTATTCACTTAGTAGAGTGGGAACACGCAAGTAAGCCCCTAACAATGCATCATTGTAATCAACTGAAGGAAGTGCATTGACTTACAGAGTAATACTCCTTTCCTAGTACAGGGTGTATATGCTAATTATATCTTGGTCTTCCCCCCGCGAGAAGGGATTAAAGCTCATAGTTATTCTTAACCTTCTACCGTAAGTTAGTAGTAATCTAGAGGAAATATATTTTATATTTCACTATAATTAGCTTTAACTATAGAGAGAACTATATAGACTCTAACCAGTAGGCATACTATAGTGTATAGTTTCAGAGGTACCTAGAACACCTAACCGGAAGAGTAATATTAAGTCTAATACAAGACATAGCCAGCGCCAGTTTGTATAATGGCCCATTTATCATAGGCTAGTGCTTACCTTAGCTACTTAGAGATACATAGAATAGTTAATATATACACTGAAGAGCTATAATAATTATCTATATTAATTATAAATAATTACTAGTATATAAGTATACTAGGAACTTATATAGTATAGACTATATAACTACTTATAATGCCTCTATATAGGGAGTAATTAAACTTAGTATAATATATAATAGCTTAGTTTAATTACTATTTATTAGCTTATTAGATAGAGTATAGAGTTTATTAGAGCTATAATAAATATTACTCTCTTTAGTATATTATATAATCTAAAGGTAATCTGAAGCTAGGTATTAAAAAGTATAAGGATACTATATATTCTCCTTAAAAGGAAGATATATTTACTTACTATTATATTTAGCCTTTAGTCTTTAGCCTTAATATTACTTCTTAATCCTGCGCACCTGTTTCTAGACGTCCATAATGAACAACTGATTTCGTTCGCTGGCCGCTTCAATCTCAGCAATATTTTTGGTGTTTCGCAAAGTTCACCTATTAATGCCTTATGTACGAGGTAACCGAGTCCCGCTTCCAGTTAAAGGTCAGTGTAAAACCCATATTGAACAAAATGTTACGAAACTTGCAAGGGTCAAAGAAAGATGCGGGTAAAGCCAATGAACACATCTGGCTACTTGACCTTTTATATGCAATAATAATTTAATGAGAGAGAGAGGTATTAATTAGTTATGCCGCACTACTTAGCGGAGATACAAGACAGTTCCTTAGACCACTCCTAGGCGCTTCATCTGCTTGAACATGAACCTCCGTGCCGGTTTCCAAACTCGTCGATTCCCATCAAAATACACATATCCCGTTCCAATCGCTAGGCCTGCAAGATGCGCAGCGTGCCCGAAATTCAGAGACTTGAAGCCCACAGCAAGTCCATACGTCTCGAAAAGCGCGATTCCCATCAGCGCCTCATCTGCCGGGAGACTTCCAGGCAACAAAAGGAGCCCGATCTGGGCGTCCGGAAACAACACGGCCCACGCGCCTAGAACACCGAAGATGGCACCGCTGGCCCCTAGCCCAGGTATGAGAAACCCGGGTCGGTGGGCCCGCGGGGACGCCCACTTCGACGTCAGATGGGATGCTAGGCTCGCAAAAACGCCGGCTGAGAGGTAGAAGGCAGTGAGATGAGCACCGCTACGTTCAAATGCGCGGCTTTGGGCGACCGGGGGTCCGAAGTTGTATAAGCCGTACATGTTCGCTCCCAGATGGAGCAGGCCGGCATGTCCAAACATGGAGGTGAGAAGTGTGTAGTTAAAAGGTTTGGCCGGCACATGGGCAAACTGCCACTGAATTCCTGGAAGAACTCGACATATTCCGTGAATAACCGTATTTAGTCCAATGGTACCGGCGATCATCTTGTCCGCCGCAGCCAGATTACTGAACGTCCCGGAAGAGATTTGTTCGAGCATTGGCCCGGAATGACGATCCCGTATCCGAGAAGCTGCTCTGGCGGATTCGAGCTGGTCGTATGTAACTGAAGAAGTGGTAGAAGCCGGCCACGTGCGTCTTTTCTTGGCTTCCTTGGCATCCTGATAGACCTCCCAACCGGCGCAGCCGAGATAGAATGTGCCGGCTACAGCAAGGCACCACACCGTTGGACCGATAATCCGAAGACGAGGGACATAATTCGAACGCCCTGTATATGTTCCTGAAGCGCGATTGAGGGCACGAGGTTTGAGGCCTTGAATCCTAGACGCTTCCTTTCTCAGATGTCGCAAGGGTGAGCGTAGCATTGTGGTGCGACTCCTCCAAAGCAGTTTCAAATTTCAAACCAGCTGTCTGTCAGATCAGAATTCCAGCGAAACCTGAAGAAAACGCTTTTGGTTGTCAGTGTTGAAGTGCGTCTTTGTTGAAGTGCCGCTGATGCATGAAATGTATGAGTTTCAAGACCAACGGACTGGCGCCAAAAACGCAGCGCCAACAAGCCATAGTTTGGGTCATCTACGTCACGTGCACAGCCGCGTGACAGTGAGAGATCACCGTCATTCTTCACAGAAATATGTCGACATCACATTTTAATGTATTCATGCCCCTTGGTTCCTGGACAGTCACTGAATCTTCGAATTTAATGTCGAGACCTCATCTTGAATGCTGCTGTGAGGCAGGCTGTGGCCCCCGGCATGAGCGCTCACCACAAGACACACACACAGAGGCCTCCTTACTGCCAGTATCTCAAATAGCCTAAGCCCTCACAGGTGGCTTGGCCGGAGAGAGCATTCTGCATCTTGTTCAGCTGGCCAATTCCTGAGACCCAATGTGGTGGTGAAGCGGTTCTTGGACGAGGCTCTATAGTAAGAATTGAACGATGCTATCAACACGTGTATGTGCCGCTGATTCCATCTAATTCACTGCCATCCAGCTGAAGAATGAGCTTGCTACGATTAGATACCGTCGCGTCCCTTCGAGTCTACGGTCCTCCCCCTGTCCGTCACCACTTGTGGACTCAGCTCGAAACCCGTTTGTCCCTACTCTTTCCCGTACTTTTCTTTCAACCCACTGGCCAAATAATACCCACAACGGAAGGCGCTGGTTTTTCAACCAGCATCATCGGGCTGATTGGCCTTTTCAATGGTGCGCTTGAGGCATAGGAATTTTTCTACGCCGCTCAGGCTCATGCTGCAAACTCCCACTAAAAGCAACCCGTTGAATTCGCCAAGATAATCTACGAGACTTTTCCTCACTGAGTAGACACGCATCCAGCCCACGAGTTTCTACATCTTGGCTAACCTCTGGGGCGTACCCTCGCGGTCAGAGTTGGCCCATGTGACAAGCTTCCTCGACGCCGATATGGCCTGGTAAATCGTGGACCCGTGGTCCTACTCGCCAGAGCACGGATACAACTCAAGTAACACCTCTGACCCATTGCATAAAGGGCTCGTTGCCGGGAGAAGAGTCGGTTTTCCGCGGCGACTATCACCATTCGATTTCTTGAGCAACTTTCTATCGACCAGCGTCTCCAAATTCGAAACGTGACGTTACATGAGGACTTCTGGGCCGCGGGCAATCCATCATCTCATGGCCAAGGCTTGGCGCCCGTCTTCAGGGAGAACCCACGACTCCGGGTTGAAAAATTTGGGTTTGACGAGGTACGTAGGCTGCAGTGTATTAAGCTTAGGAACTACTTTTCATTCATGTATATCTAGTCTGTGGTTATTGATTTCGTGAGTTGAAATCTTCAGGCTATTTGTTGTTGCAGTAATTGAATACAGATTGACGGATTTTGGATGTCGAGCGATGGCCAGTTGCGCGTGGACCGTGGTGTGACGGTCGGGTTCAACTTCGGAGTATAGGGTAGATTCGAGCGGTGAGGTGTGTGATCTAGTCGATTAGGACGTTAGAGTGAGCAATGTAGGTCACGGTCTAGTAATGTGCAAAGGGTAGCTTTGTGTAACCGAGTGTGTTGATAGCTGTCTAACTGGGTCTCAGATCTCACAGTTGGCGACGAAATCCCCGTAAGATGGTCCTGCGAGCCCTATGAGTTCCGTATCCAACTCTCTAGACCGGAACTGGACCACCTTGGACGCCTGATTGGGGTCAACTGCCGCCACAGTATAGCTGGTTACGCCCTGTACTGCCGTAGGGGCGACGGGACAGCTTAAAATGGCGGCGGTAAGGCGGCCGCAGTCGTCGCGTGTAGTAGGACCATGCCGTTGGAAAAAGCGAGATATTTGGAAAGCGGACAGAGTGTCATCACTCTCTGCCTCTGATGCGTACTTGGAGATATCCATCTCGATAGAGTTGTGATGATTCGGTGGTGTGCTCAGCTTTTGCTACATGTATTTCGAGACACAAGAGATGATTTGATTAGCTCTTCCCGCACATCAGAATACCAATGGTCTAGCAGGCGCCCCACTTCGCCTTATTGTTGAATTAAGGCTGGTAGTACGTACCTGAGCCCACTGAGAAGAAATCCGGGGAGGTTCCTGGGAAGGTCGCAGGGATGTAGTCATGCATGTGTTTTGTTTCTCGTTACCAAACAGCCTTCCGTCTCATGAGATAGACTACACAGTGCAGAAGATTGACGAAACATCAAGCATCAGGGTGTCGATGGAGCTAGACTAGCACATTTAGTTAGCCAACGGTACTTCTCCTGAGCAGTGCCATCAATCGGATGGGCGCACCCGAATAAGCCTCTCTCTGCCCTTTGTCCTCTTTTCATTGTCAAGCACCTCGCCCTAGACCATTGGCCTGAAGTTGAAGTTGGGTAGCCTTCTGGAAGTGAAACCACGCTTCGACCAAGCTAAAACGTCGCAGCGGGCAAGACAAAGAAACCCAACGACCCTGCGCTCAGCAGGCCATTTCACCGGCCAGCGTGG
The DNA here is from genome assembly GCA_003385265.1 of Neonectria hederae. Lineage (NCBI taxonomy): Eukaryota > Fungi > Ascomycota > Sordariomycetes > Hypocreales > Nectriaceae > Neonectria > Neonectria hederae. The sequence goes on along the minus strand of QGQB01000075.1, from coordinate 69,830 downwards.
GCGGTGATGGGAATCTGTTCCTCTCTCCTATATCACATCGGAATCTTCTTCGCCATGAATGATCCAGAAAACCCCAACGAGCAATCCCCAGTGAATGGTGATCTCGCCCGAAGCCCGATCGTCGCGCAGCCCAAGACGAGGACATTGGAGTCGGCATCCGACTCTCATCGGCCCCCCGCGAGGGGAACTCGATTGACCCAAACGCACACGCATCGGCCTGGAGCCGCCAGCGAGAAAGTAGAGCAGACGGACGAGGTATGTCAGCTTTCGCTCAATCCCGCAAAAGCGTTTCATCGTCTGAGTCAGTGTACAAGGAATACGTGCGCAAAGTTGGACGTGCCCCGAATGAGGCTACCATGGTCTACGAGGCCGGGGGAATGCTGCTGAAGTGGTGCTCAGATGATGGGTACCAAAGAGTCTTTGACCAGGCTCTAACAGGCCTCCCAAAAGAGGTGGGCTTTAACAATGGCCTGTCTACACCACAGCCTGATTTTATCGAGGGCGTTCGGATGGAAGAGTACCGTCCATTTCCAGTCAACAAGCATCTCAGCGGGGCCGTTCTTCACAAGGATGACCCATCTTCCGTAACGCTACCACATATCGCCGGCGAGTGGAAAGGAAGCGGAAAGGATATAGGAATGGCGATAAAGCAGAGCTCTTACGACGGAGCCGCCCTTGTCTATGCGAGAAACCAGGCCCTTTCCTACCTTGGCAAACCTGACCCACCAGGCCATGCCGAGATCACGACTTTTGCCACGGACGGCACGAGACTGAACCACTATGCACACTACGCTGCCCCATCGGAGGACGGCACGCTCGAATATCACCAGTATCACTACGCGACGACGGACCTTATGAAGTCTCACCAAGATTTCAACGAGGGCAGACGTGGGCTTAGGAATGCACAGGACCACGCAAGGGAACTCTCATACGCCCTAAGGGACCAGCTAAAAGAACACTGGAAACAGCGCCGCGGCGGTTTCGGTCCCATCGCCGGCACTTTCGAGGAGCCGAACGCCTACGAAGACAAAGGTGGCGACGAGACACTCGAACAGCCCTGTCGGCTTACAGCGTCCGTTCCGGTTCACGGTAGCCTTAAACGCAGGGCATCCTCGTCGCCGCAATCTCCTCTCCAATCGTCCCGATAAAATCGAAATTGAAGCCCTTAAGTTACTGGAAATGGGATGACCAAAGTAGAGAATACTACCACCGACGTCCTGATGGTAACCGGGTTACCAACTGCGCAGAGTTTCCGCTTGGCGACAGCTCACTGGAGTTGAGACTCGCATTTGGTTTACTCGAAGGATGAGCATAGATTTGCGATAAAGCCATCGTTCTGAGAGCTGAAGCAGCATGAAGCTTTGGACGTTGCGCGAGTTTTGATGAGCTTATAGATGCATATAGATTAGGTGTTCGATGCATCAAAGCGTCAGGGTATGGAGATTTCCACAACTACATTCATCACGCGCGGAGTTGGAATCCTTAGCGAGAACTTGTAGTAGATTTCAGACTATAACTCGCAAAACTCCCTCTCATTCCACACAGTCTGTCCAGACTAGAACTGCTGTTCGTTCGAGGCAGCCAGTTAAACATTCTTATGTCTAAGATGAAAAGAAAAATGCTAGTCGCAAGTTCAAGAATGTCTCTTGGTAAACTAAATTGCCATCTATCGAGTGCTTGTGGTTAAAGCCCGATGTTCCTGCTTTTCATCTGCCAACGAGGGCTTATTTATATGTTAGGACGAGTACGGAAACGGGAAAATGGGCCAGCGCGTGTTTTACCGCCCAGAAAACAGCGCACTCGTTAGAGACTGGGAAGAAAATGAGAGCAGCCTATGTGCAGAGTTCAGCACTGGCTTTGGTACGTGTGGCAGAGGGTTTGGTAAACCTACTAATCCGATGATGATCAGGCCAGCGCATTGCTCCCAAAGAAACTCCTCTCCCTGTAGTTGAGTGACCTGTATATTGGTGTATAAGCAGGTCGAGCAGAAAGCTTCCCGGGCCGTCCCTGGTATTCTCCCCTCTAAGCGAAATTCCCCTCGTTGAGTGACGGCGTGAAGCTATCCGCGAAGCCAGTACGTGGTATCAACCTCGCCAAATCGATATAAGGCACCTCTTCAGGAAAGAGGGAGACCAAAAGCCCGTGGAATCTCTCAAAAAGAACGTTTATACTGCATCGCCCTCTTTCCAGCTTCTCCTCTCGATCTCGACTTCTTGGGAATAACCACCAAACGGCTGGAAGACCTCGTGGATAAGGTTACACCATCTCTCGCCCCACCTGAATCCCTCAAACAGCGCCTTTGTGCAGTCCCAGTACTCGGGAAAGAAGCCGCTATTTTCCCAGTCCACAATGCCGGTAACTGCCCAGCCTCTGGTCCCGTCTGGTCTGGTAACTCGATCAACCAGGATATTTCGTAGATTCAGATCCGCATGCGTGAACACACTCTCATGTCCTCTTCGAGCTGGATCATCCGAATGCGCCAAAACTTCACTAAAAGCTGCTTCATCCTTGAATGGCCCCACAGGTTCCCCGTCGTGGATCCTTGGATCCCGACAAGCCTCGCCCAAGGTGTTGCAGATGGTGTATTCTGGACTTCCGGCTTTTGGAATGGCTCGTAGCTGAGACAGGAAGTCTTGCATTGAAGTGACATAGTCGTGGGCGTCCCTGTCGGATAGCATCTCGTGAACATGTGCAAGAGGCATGCCGGGTAGACGCGTCACTAGAAGGAAGGCATCTTCAGTATCCAACGAATCCGGTTCTGTGGCGGGCACTGAAATCAGATCGAGGGGCCGAGGAACAGGTAGTGATGTGTATTGGCGGACCATATCGAGGGCGTTGACTTCGTTTCGAATCCCTCCGGCGACTCCCCACTTGAGATAGAGCCCAAAAGGAAGACGTTGGACGGAGAAGGAGCCGTTGCCTCCGTACAGATGTTGTCCGGCCTTTTGTAGCAGCTTATACGCTGTTAGTCGAGCTCTGCTCGGGATCATAAGCCATGCTTTCAGACAGGTAGCCTGGAGAAACCGAGAAAGCCAAGACGAAGTTCGCCCGTGTCGTGGATCACCTAACGTTGGCGGTGATGACGGGACTATCTCGTCTCTTGCGATTTGCCTGCTGACTTCAAGCCATCGACGACTTGGGGCTAGTCGTGCATGAGTCCCTACGAATCGAGCGTCTACTTTTGGAATGCCAGAGCGGGAGTGATCTCCCAAAAGCGGGTAGGGACCGTCAAGATGGATCACTTCCTCAAGCGTTCCGATTAGACACGGACTTATCCTGTACTAAGTTGCATGACAATGTCAGAATCGAAGCACCATAACAGCGCCAAGCTTAACTCACTTCGATCATAGAGGGCCGTAATCGATCCAGTTTTAGAGTTCCCTTTGTAAAGGCTTCGGCTGCTGATTTGCGGACAAGCCAGTGGTTGTAGTAAGGACTCATGCGCTCCGGTCGTCGGGCATAGGCAAACCACCAGTCACAATAAGGTGGGCCAAAGAAAGCACGCAAAATTTCAGAGATCTGGGGCTTGCACACGAGGAATGTTAGTAATCCCTAGCGATTTAGTGGATTTTTAGATGTACCTCAGCATCGAGCCATCGGGACGGGACCTGAAGCAGCGGAAGGACGACTAGCGGATCCGTAAAACCAGCCGTTTTTCCAGTGATGCAGCACTTGGCTCCGTCTCGTCTGGCGATGTTTGCTCGAAATTCGTTGTTGAGCGCTGGCAGCGAACTACCACGCTCAAAAACTAGAGCTTCTGTTAATGTTGAGCAATTTTAAGCGAGCACAATGACAGTCTCACCGGATTCCACGACATAGGTCCAGTCGGATACAAGCGCAAGAAGCTCAACCCTCGGGTTGTCGCTAGAGCGGCAGACTTGGAGGACATGCGCAGCAGCCAGCGGGGGTTGAAAGGCCTCGGTGACAAAGCACTCCAGCAACGGACCAGATGGATGCGGCAGCCCGGCTTCGTTCTGGATGAGAGACAGCGCCTCTTCCACGGTGTGATCAGAAACAGGCTCCATCATGTAGGCCGAACAGTGGGATGACAACGATAGTGTACACGGTTCGTTGGTGCTGGCAGATTGCGACGGGTAAGTTCGCCGGAGGTGGGTATTCTTAAGCCTCAGGCAACAAATCTCTACCCCACAGCACAATTCCACCCAGCCGCGGGCAGGTACGAAGTACTTGTACTGACATTTGGCCCTGATTGGAAGAACTTACCGCCTACTACGGAGTACTTACTGCCTGTAACCGCCCGCCATTTCATAATGACCGCAACCCCCAAGCCAACCAGCCAGCGCCTCTTCAGTCCACTTAATTGGTCCATCCCAGAAGCAAATAACTATTTTTGTTCTCGGTTACCTGACAAGCCATATTCGTCTCTTAGTTTCAGGAGAGGCCTCACGTTATGGCTCCTTTTTGTTTCGTGTCGCCATTTATACAGGCTTCTCGTTGGACTGAATAATGATTACAAGGAGCTCGTGCTCCGTAGGGCCTCTTTTACGGCCAGGCTTCAGGAAGGAGGCCGTTTCATCACTACCAATAAGTGCACCTGTCTTCCGGCGGTTATCTCAGCCTCCCGTGTATCCCATACCACCTAATAATTACTACTACTTACTGTCTATAGACGTATATATATTGAGAATCGCCATGCACGATTCCGATACTGTCCACATCATCTTTGTCCAATATTCTCAGCTCGCTTATCACTATCACTACTCTTGAAGAGATTACCCCTCAAATTTCAGTCTGAAGTACGCCAATCTTGGAAGCACACTGAAGCATCCCAATTCCGAACGTTGTTGATGAGATGTCAACCGAAGCCAACACCCTTTACGTTGCACTCACTTTTCTCGAAAGGGAGGGGAGAAAAAACTTTTATATTCGTTTCCCCCTGCCTGGTTGAACTCCAAACTAACAATCCCTTAAAGCATTGGACTTTATACGCTACGGGCAACAACCCTCCGAAAGGCACCAAGTTTCATGCAACCGATGGCGGGAAACCGAAAAACCCACTCCGTTATGAGCACGGCGATGTCAAAAATCCAATGGCTTCCAAAAACATGGTTGTGTGTCTGAAAATTGGTGCGGTGAATGGCTCGCAGATTAACAACAGTCTCAAAAAAGTCCAGGTTGGGAGCTCCAGAGCCCTTCCCCGTGGTGAGAAGAGATGGACCTGTCGCGTCTTTGTCACCGAAGCCCTGAAGCAGCTGGCCCAGGACTACGTTGTTGCCTTGCCAGTAATGGGTAAGCTTTTACAATAAGCCATCCTACTCTTTGAAAGAAGAATACTGTTAACACGCCTTGGAATTGTAGATGGCAACGAGATTGAAAGCGCATGTTACGCTCAGGCCGACTACTATCTCCATGAGAAAAAACGGACCAGAAGGGCAGGGCCAGTGATTGTCAGTGACATTACTTGGCTCACCTATGGCGGATCATCGTCTATGGCTGGGCCATCCTCGTACTACCAGCCATCGGATTTTCAGTACCCGACCGTCCCCATGGAGACTGAACGGTCTTACTATGGCGGAACCAAGCCAATGGATGTGGATACTGAAGGCTATAGCGGACTTAAGCCAATGAATATTGATTCTGAGAGTTATTACTATTAGTGCTTAGTATATTAGATATAATACCCAAGCTCGCTCTATACGTTTAAGGATTTCACGGATACTCCCGATTTTCAGCCACTATTTAAGTTTAGAGGCGCTGATTAAGTATTTGTCAGAGAAACCGTGTAAGAGACCGTCACGTGAGGCAACTTTATATAACTTCCCCTCTGTTGCGGGTTTCCTTCCATTGACATCTTCTTTAGCAACATCGCCATCAAGACATTCAACCATGAACAGACACTCTACAGAAACCGGCACTCTAGGTGACCTTCTGATTGCAGCACCCGTGGACATGGCTAAATACGAGGCACTCTACAAGCACTTCCACGAGAATCCCGAACTCTCCAATCTCGAGGCCCAAACCGCCAAAATGGTTGCAGACCAATTATCGCAGCTCCAAGCTTTCGACATCACCACCAACATCGGCGGCCATGGCGTCGTTGGCGTACTCGAGAATGGTCCAGGCACGATCATTCTCCTGCGTGCGGATATAGACGCGCTCCCAGTCTTAGAAGCAACCGGTCTCCCGTATGCCAGCACCGTTACCATGCTCGACGCCGAAGGCGTCAGGCGGCCCGTGATGCACGCCTGCGGCCATGACATGCACATGGCGTGTCTCCTTGCTGCGGCTGAAACGCTTGTGAAGCTAAAGCAAGAGTGGAGCGGTACGTTGATTGTACTGTTCCAGCCTGCTGAGGAGCGTGGCACTGGGGCAAAGGCCATGGTAGATGATGGCCTATACGATAGACACAAAACCCCTGTGCCGGACTTTGTGCTCGGCCAGCATGTCATGGCGATGCGGGCGGGGAGTGTAGGGTCGAAGATAGGCACAATTATGGCCGGCGCAGATAGTATGAAGATTACGTTGTCTGGACTTGGAGGTCACGGATCACAGGTGAGTAGGCAATAGAACTCACATAGTCTCCCGTTCTGAGAGCTGACAGTGACACCCACAGCCGCATCGGACGATTGACCCTGCTGTCATGGCGGCTCAGCATCCGGTCTCAAAAAATTGAATACTACAAAGGAAAGCTCTGAGTTTTCATCAAACTAGTGGTTTGACTTGAGCCATGTCTAGAACTGAATCCCCGCTCCTCACCCGCGAACCCCCCTACTTCCATAGTCTCTCTCCCAACTTCCAGGCCCCCAGAACTTAGGCATTCGATGGCGGCGATGATTTCAAAGTAAGGAGAATCAAGTCTTCTGCATCATCTCCAGTCGTGTTCCATCGCAGCTCGTAAACCCCAGCCGTGTCAGTTGGTGCCGCGTACCACAGAGTCTCCATTCCACCATTACTACTTGCAACATAGATGAATGTCCCATAGAAGCCGAAATCACGAGTGATTAGGCCGGCAGTGCTGTTGACAGAAGGATCCACAAGCCCGACAGTGTGCGACGAAGACGAAGCCGCTGGCACGGAGAAGGTAAGGTTAGACCAAGTTGGACGATCGCTTGAATCATCAAAATCAGTCGTGTTAGGGGCGCCAGTCCAGACGCCATCGTCGTGCGAAGTGACTTTTTATTGATGAAGTCAGTTGAAATTCTAAACGTTAGATTGAGAGAAGACTTACACATGACAGGAGCCGTCTCGGTGTCATTGAGGAGATCATATCTACCGAGATATGCCGCTTCTTCAATAAGTTTAGTTTACTGCTTTTTCCTTTGAAATTGAGAATCAACTTACTTCCTGAGGAGATCACTGGCATTCCACCGATATTCTCGCCATAGGCGTATATCTGGAAAGGATTCGGGGTGCTTGTCTTTGCCTTGAAACGTGCTTGACTGGTCGCCGCAAGCGCAGCAAAGAGCAGCGAGAAAACGGTAGGACGATACATGGCTGATGATGAAAGACTGGTTGAGTTTTCAAAGAAATGTGCTGAAGATCTTTGGGGTCCTGGAGAGAAATGCGTTATCGACGGCAGCATTGCAATCCTTAATAATGCCCAAGACCGTAGTTACCACTCGGCAAAGTTCGTCACATACAATCTGAGGCCGCGTCACCTTGATAGTAACTGTGATAAAGGAGTCGTGGATTATGGCGGCAAAAATGGCTTCCGGCGGGTATTGAGTCCAGTTCGGTCCAGTTTAGTCTAGTTGACGATGCTACCATGGTGGTGCCCATGTCCCAGAGCCTGCTTGGTCCACCTCAACCCCGGCTATACTACGTAGCATCGAGTCTCGGGCAAGGCGACCCGGAGTTGGGTATGTAAAAATACCGGGGGAACGGCCTCGCCTATCTCAACCTGGAACACCAAGACCCCTTGAAAAAAGAAAATCTCGTACGCGCATACGTCACCCGCGCTAGCATTTTCGCAACTGCGCACGGCTCGAATGCAACGCGTTGACAGGCGCATTGTTTTTTTGACGGGCTCGGCTTGTGTTTCCCCGTCGCCGCACGGCCTTAAGCAAGTGCCGGTAAGGTTGCATCAATACACGTACGTACCGCTTGCAATGGATCTTTGGGGCGCAGGCGGCTCTTTCAGGGGCCCATACCCAAGAGTCATCGTTATAGCAGCTGCCGCGTATGGTTGCGCAAACTCTCTTTCAGTACTCCGTAGTTATCATTAAGAAAAACCCACATACAAGCAAGCCCCTATTCCCCACCTACACAACCAACACAACTCACAAGTCACAGCATGGACGAGAGTAAACGCAACCCAAGGATAATTCTAATACTGACCTGAACTTCAACAATGACCTGAATAACAACAACTACCTATTCTGAATAAGTCTAACTCAATAAGTCTAACTCGACTTTTTCTAATATCCTATTGATAATAGAGTAGGAGTCTGTGCTGAAGTTGTTATCATTACGGGGTACTGGGCGGAGCGGCTCTAGGGGAACCCGGCTTGCCAGGGACAGGGAGGTGGTGATGCTGTGGAGATATTCCTCACGTCTTATAGCTATGTTGTATTTTGGGGACACTGCCGTGATTGTTAGGGTAGGGCTCCACAGAAAACGGGGATATGGGTTCAATGTGGGATAACTCACAAATGTACTTCGTGTTGAGGGTGACGAACTGGAACTGATACCAAGACGCTGTTGTATAAGAGAAAGCAAGTGTGGCCTTCAATTATCTCTTCTATCAACCCAGTCCAGTTCACCTTCATTGACAACACTCGTTTTTCTCCATTGAGTCACAGCATTTACAACAATGTCTTCCCTTTTATCTTTCATTCTCTTAGCTGCAAAGCTGGCATCCGCTGCCTCGGGCTTTAGGTCTTCAGGCATTGGGTCTTCCCTATCACCCTCTCCCCTTCTTTCACGTGCAACATGTGATGGAAACACTGCTTCCACAAGGTCTGAGTGGTGCGACTACTCTATCGACACCGACTATACAACGGAGGCCGTTGACACGGGAAGAACCAGAGAATACTGGCTCGAGTTGACTGATGTCACCGTGGCTCCTGATGGAGTCTCACGGTCAGCCATGGCCGTCAACGGGTCTATCCCGGGCCCTACTCTCTTTGCAGACTGGGGCGACACCATGGTCATTCATGTCAAGAACTCACTTACCACGTCTCTGAACGGAACAAGTGTGCATTGGCATGGCATCCGTCAGAACTACACCAACCAGAACGACGGCGTGACGGCCATCACCCAATGCCCTCTTGCCACTGGGGAATCGATGACCTACACCTGGAAGGCCGCGCAATACGGCACAGCTTGGTACCACTCTCACTTTGGGCTTCAAGCCTACCAAGGCATCTTTGGTGGCATCATCATCAACGGCCCTGCTACTGCCAATTACGATGAAGACCTCGGCATGGTCTTTCTGAACGATTGGGATCATCAAACTGTCGATGAGCTCTACTCTCAGGCCCAGTCGGGCGGTCCCCCTACTCTGGACAATGGACTTATCAACGGCACAAACGTCTGGGAGGATGACGACTCAACCCAGCCTCGGTTCAATGTATCATTCACCCCTGGCACAAGCTACCGCATGCGACTTGTCAATGGGGCTGTGGACACTCACTGGAAGTTCTCCATTGACAACCATACCATGACTGTCATTGCGGCCGACCTCGTGCCTATCGAGCCGTTCCAGACCACCATTTTAAACTTGGGAATGGGTATGTGTTTTCTTCTTGACAAATGCAAATCCTCAGAAACTAACATCTCCACCAGGCCAAAGATACGACATTGTAGTTGAAGCCGATCAGGCAGATGTTGCAGACAACTTTTGGATGCGTGCCATTCCACAGGCGGCGTGTTCGGATGTCGAAAACGCGGACAACATCAAGGGCATCGTGTACTACGGCGACAGCGCGTCGGAGCCCTCCACAGTTGGACACTCGTACACCGACGGTTGTGACGATGATACGGGAAAAACCACCCCGTACGTCTCACACGACGTGTCAGATGCAGAGTGGCAGGACTTGGAAACCGCGACTGTCGGTAGAAACCCAGCCGGTCTCTTCAAGTGGTACCTTAACAGTACCAGCATGCTCGTGGACTGGGCCACCCCCACCCTCAGCTATGTTCTGAACGGCACTACCGAGCATGAGACCGATGATGCCGTTATTGAACTCAGTGAAGCGAGTCAATGGGTGTACTTTGTTGTCGAAACCAACCTGGGCGTGCCTCACCCTATTCACCTCCACGGCCATGACTTCTTCGTCCTTGCCCAAGGATCCGGCACCTACTCATCGGCTGTGACGCTGAACACTTCCAACCCGCCACGAAGAGACACAGCCATGCTACCTGCTTCCGGGTACCTGGTTATGGCTTGGAAGACGGATAACCCCGGAGTCTGGTTGATGCACTGTCATATTGGGTGGCACACGTCGGAAGGATTTGCAGTCCAATTCATTGAACGCCGCAGCGAGATTGCCTCAATTTCGAACTCTGATACATTGGAAGATGTTTGTGCGGGATGGAACAACTTCCAGGCGGAGTACGAGGTTGAGCAGGAAGATTCCGGCGTTTAGGTTCCACACTGAAACTTCAGCTTACTATTAGTTAATTCTAAAGTCTCCTATGTTAATATTAAAGCCTCTTATACCAATTTCTAAATTATTTGAAGTATTTGATTAAGTGTTAGTGAGTATGAATAGGTACCAGGAGCATTTTTGGGCGGCCTGGATTTCGCCAAGGACGCCTTGGTGCCCCGAAATCCCAAGTGAGAGTGGTTCCAAGCTGAGCTGTCTGAAAATAAGGCCAGGAAGTGGACAAAGTAATACCACCGCTCCCTTACTTATTCACAGCTTCTTAACATCAGTCAATACCAGATAGACCACCAAGACAGTAGATGACATACAGCATCGTTTTACATACATGTCTCAACCCAGTATGCCTCAGAGCGAGATTTCTAACTTCATTGTACTTCTGTCCCAGATCCTTAGCCTTTTTGGAAAGAATGACTCTTATCAAAATGAGTCGTCGTCTAAGGCTGTGAGAAACTGGCATCGTCCTTTGTGTAGTTGAAGCAAAATTGTTTCTAGCTGAAGAGATTGTGTTGATTCCAACATCGGGCCGTTCATAATGATTGAAGACGCCGGGTCCCGACGAGAGAGGACAGGCCCTGGAGGCTCACTACGAGGATCCTAACGGCACGTCCGTCTTGCGTTACGATATTTCTGGAATCCATTCAGGAGCCTGCACGTTTAGATACCACGGTGTACGCTACAGCTTGCACAGTCTACTTTCCAACGCATCAGGGCTCTCGTCGAGACAAGACCCCAATTATACCGTATACTGAGATGACGACCCATCACTTTGAATATGAACAGCGTGGTTCAACTTTCCAACATGCACAAATCGATCCTTCCACCTGAAGGTACCACGTTTGGCTGAGTGGGACGCTGCGGAGGCAAGGCAGCGCCTGTCTTCCTTTCTGTCCGACTAATCACCAGACTTTGAATATCACTTGATAAGATTTACTGACACGCTCTTCTAATCGAAGTGGAAACCTCTGGTGACACAGAGGTTTGATGGAGAAGACGACCATCAACCAGGCGGTGCTTATAGTGCGGACCAGAAGTGGAATGATGTTTAGTGGTACCCTTGTTTAAGGACCTACTCCGTCTTCACTACCACCAGCCAAACAAGTTCGCTGCTTACAACGCTAAAGACTTTTTTTCTGAAAGAACCGTGTAGGCTGGTACATCTCACAGCAGATATTGTACGCCGCAACAGTGCGAGTTGTCGTCCTACTGAGTTGGGCGAAAGAAGTTGCCTGAGGAGCTTCAATCAATTGAGAATAGTTTGTGTTTCATCTCAAGAACATGATCCCGTGTTAATATCGCCCAACAAGGGAACACTGTGTTGGCAGTTCCCACCTGTGCCGGTACATTGACTGCTATGATGATCAGGTATTTACTCGATTTCTATCCTGGCAACTTCCAAACGCTGCAGTGAGAGAGGGGGGGGGGGAAGAAGGACTATTGGAAGGTCTTGCGGCACTAGTGATACAGTTGCCGCCTCGGACGAGTCCCGTAGTCCGAACGGCGCCGGTTGAACCACCAACCTCGGCGTTGAATGCAAGTTTAGCAGTGGCCGTCCCTAATTGGCGGCCAACATCGCGAGTTTGAGCTTGCCGTCTTCTGTGGTCTCGTGAACATCACGCCTGCCGCTACGGGAGAGGCAGAGTCAACTTAGAAGACACAAAGGAAGCCATGCCCTTGTCATAATAACTCGATAACTACAGTAAACCAGAGCTCTGGCAACACATCTAACTGATAGTTGCAGGTAAATATACAGCCATTAAAAGACAGAGGCATGGGCCGAGGCCAATTCCTCAGCTATGTGGAGTACCTGGTGGAGTTTCCCGGATATCTCTTCTGTTGTGTCGCCCCAGTCGAGTATGGCAACGTCGTCGATAAATCCTGTGGCTGTGTTATCTTCTGGCTGATTGCATCTCTCGAGAAGATCCGCATTGTGGACTAGGTATATAGCCATTAACAAAGGGGAGCTCCTGCGGTATACCGGTGGTGTTGGCTCGTGTGTTCGCTTCTTCATGAGGCTGTGCAGGCGTTGGCGGTGGGATACGTTGTCGAACGTCCCGGACACGTCGAGGAGAACATGGCTTACCACTTTCCCGTGTCCAGCGTTCCATGTCTCGTAGACCTTGTTGACGATGAGATGCAGAGCATGTTCTATCGATCTTTGCTTCCTTCCCCCATGTGCGCTGCGGCAGCAGTTGGAGTTTGATTCTACCTTGATCGTGCCCATTAACCAATCCTCCAGAGCGATGTTATAGATTCCACTGATTTCTCTACCATCTCGCGGCGCATTTTCCGGAATGTCTTCTAGATGAATCGATCCTTTTGGTTCTTTGCTGCGCGGCACGCCTCCCAGCTTTCCTCGGTGTGTTCCTGGCTATATGCTCGTCGCAGTTATTTGGTTTTCGCCAGGGTCCTGGTACATTCCTCGTTCCGCCCTGCTCTCAACCTGGAGGAGTAAACTTTGGCCGTTGCCCAATTATCGATGGCAGCGGAGACGGCTTTGACTGTCTCCTCAACGTATCTGTTGAGGCCCCTCTTTGTTCTGGGCCTTTGCAATCCGGGGAGCGCGTTTCTAAGAACCCTTGGATGTGACTTCGTCAATCTCCTCCCAGTTGCGCTTCTCGTATGGTTGTAACTTTGTTACCGTGAAGTCGAGGGAAGTGAAAATGGGGAGATGGTCTAAATCGTGGTGAGCGTTTGCTATCTATTCTACGCCTGGTCAGTCTATTAACATTTCCCTACAGTAATGGGACAGAAGTTAATGTCTCTAACCCCTATTTAGCTTACTACTCTGTTTAGCTTATTTTCTTACTACTTATTTACAATAAAGATTCTCTTTGTAGACCTGTTCATATTGAAAAGAAATGCACATAATACAATATTCAATATTTAATATCATCTAAAACTTTATTTTATTTATTAGTTTAATAACTCTATTCACTTCAGTGTCTGGTGATTGAATGTCGCTTCCTCACCAGAGTTCGTGTCAGAGGCTGAAAGCTCCATCAACAAGAATCGGTCGTGCCTACTTCCGCTGCCGAACCTACAAAGACTCGGCGAATCGTACAAAGATTTCGCCCAATACAGCAACGTCGACAACCACCATGCACAATCTCATAGAGATTGGACATCTACGTTATCTTGACCCTGTTATGGTGGCCCTCGACTCATGCCACGCCACAATCAAGATCGCCCGCCACAGGAATCTAAGCTAAGAGGCCGTGAAGAAGGTCCTCACCTTCACAGAGGTACATGAGTAAGTACATCATACCTGGCGCACAATCGTCCGACAGTCGGAGCTCAGGCCACTGCCTACTTTTTGGTGCCTCAATAGCACAGCTCAGGAATCCGACGTAGTGTCTCTTGAGCCCGCCGGCTAATGCAAGATTCTGTGATACCAAAGAAACTGCACAAGCTTCCAGTTTAGTCGCATATTCACCCAGAGCATCAAGAACGAGAGTAGCCAAAGTCATTATCGTGCTAAAAAAAAAAAAAAAAAAAAGAGGAAGATTAGGGTATACTTGGGCTTTGTCATTCATATATACCCGCTCCAGTATCCCAATGCTAAACGGAATTATTTCACTACTGAATCACATTACTACTACATTTTGACCGTTAAACACATTTTGAATTGGTACGTATACGGGTGCTTGGGGAAACTCTCTGTTTGAGGCACCTTGGTCGGCAGCTCCCCTACGTGCTAAGCTAACAACAATCCTTCAAGGGTTGAACTACGCGATAGAATGCCCCACCAAGATAGAGATAACCACGACGCCAAACCCTTTCCCCCCATGTTTAGGATCACACGACTAGGTAGTTCGATGATAACAGACGCCAAGAGTAGAATAATGGAGTAAGAAGATGTAGTTGATAGACCGATACGATTCTAACGGTGGGGTCGAATCCGCTTGCGGCAGGTCCATTGTGAACTCGTTTATGCATCCGCTGTCCCAAAGAGCTTCCATTGAATAACGCAAAGTGCTACTCCACCAAATGACCCTTGTTCTTTATACGGGAAATCTGCATCGAGAAGGTACCAAGAGACAATGTAACCTCTATTCCCTCACTTCGTATCCAGCGGGACCCTTGACCCTTGCAGCGGGAAATGTTGACGTATGACTCCATCGTCGCCATGTCGTATTTAATTCCAGCACATTGGCATTAGCCTGTGGTCTTCTCGAGACCCAACACATCTCGCTACTCTCCATACAGCAGACGGCTGCACAATTGATCTGTTGCCCGTCATGTTTGTTCCGCTCCTCTTTTGGAATCTGGCTCTGTACTCCAGCGTCAATGCCCTCCGCAATGCTGATGGCAGATTTTCTGATGACCCAGGTCAGGCCACTGCCCAGAAGTATCTGGTCGAACTCGCTCCGGTATGAGCAGATTGTTGCCCCTCACACTCACAATATTGCTTCAAGCCATGCTAACTGTGTCAAGGGAAACGACATCGGTTCTCTGAGACAGCAAGTTGAGGACTTGCCCGGAGTGGTTGTACTCAAATCATTCGAATCAGAGGTCTTCACCGGTCTTAGTGTTGATGTATCCCATGCAAGTGCCGATGTCTCTCTAGAATCCCTGAGGGAGGCAACGCAAGCATGGCCGATGCGCACCATCAAGAGAGCAAACTTGCCTGACTTGGACCTTTCATTTGACGACGATCTATCGGCAAAGAACTACTCAATCCATGAGTACACTGGTGTTGACAAGGCCCACGCTGCCGGAATGCTCGGTAAGGGTGCTGTCATTGCTGTGGTTGACACGGGTATTGATTACACCCATCCTGCGGTACGAGGGCGTCCCATTTCTAGTCTGCTCTCAACTTTCCGGCTAACATGTCTTGGATCCTAGCTCGGCGGCGGCATTGGTAAAGGCTTCAAGGTCGCAGCCGGTCACGATTTGGTTGGAAACAAAGATTGGCCCGACGGCCCCAAAGACCCGGATAACGACCCGATGGACCAAAGAGGGCACGGAACTCATGTTGCTGGAATCATCGGCGGGAAGTCAGACTCGTGAGTGATGCCCGAACTGTCGCTCCTTGTATTGTTGGTTGAGCTGCACACAGCCGGCACTGACTAATTAGCACTTGGCGTGTGTCTAAGAACCAGTTCGGCGCATGGACAGAACTGACGTGACTGAATAGCTTCATTGGCGTTGCACCCGAGGCTACACTGCTGGCTTACAAGGTGTTCACTTCCCTGGTAAGTCATTGGGATGTCCCCCTGTGTATTCATCTGCCTGATTCAAGTTATATTAACGTAACGCCTTCGCTAGGACGGTACCGATGAGGAAACTCTCATTGAAGCATTCCTCATGGCATACGAAGCGGGAGTAAGAGAGACGCTGTCCCAGTCCCTACTTAAAACCTCACTAAATCATTGATAGGCCGACATTATTACCGCCAGTATCGGAAGCCCTCAAGGTTTCGCCGATGGTGCCTGGGCCATGTTGGCCTCACGTCTCGTCGACCAAGGCGTGGTTGTTACCATTGCCGCCTCTAACGACGGGTGGGTTGGACCCTTCTTCGCCTCGTCTGGCAGCTCAGGGAAGAATGTGGTTGCCGTTGCTTCCATGGAGCCGTCGACGATCTCGGCTGAACCCTTCATTGCCAACATTACCACCGACGGAATTTCCAAGTCCTTTACGTTCGGGTACGCTCCGGGCGATCAATCGTGGGAACTTCTGGACTATCCCATAATCCCGACATCCACAAACTCCTCGGTTCTAAGCGACGCCTGCGAACCGCTGGCTTCGGACGTCCCCAATCTTTCAAATGCAGTCGCCTTGATTCGTCGAGGGGGTTGCGATATCAGTGTCAAGCAGTCTAACGCTGAGCGACTTGGTGCTAAATATGTCTTATTCTACAACAACGACGACCCGTTTACATCTCCGTTCTCGCAAAGCACCGTATCACAGGTCGGCATGATGGAGGCAGACGATGGAAAACTCATTGTGGATGCCACTGAAGCAGGCAGTACCGTACGTGTGAGCTTCACGCACACTTCAAAGAGGGTTGGCGTTTACAACTCCGCTGGCGGTCGACCCAGCGACTTCACGTCATGGGGAGGGCTGTATGACCTGCAGATCAAGCCCGACATCGCCGCCCCTGGAGGAAAGATTTACAGCACTGAGATGGGTAACTCTTGGGGTGTTCGTAGTGGAACATCCATGGCCACCCCATACGTTGCAGGAATTGCCGCCCTCTACGTTGGTCGATATGGCGGCCGCGACGTCCACGGCAAGGGATTCGGCCGTGAGATGTTCCATCGAATCGTCACCAGTGGAGCGGCACTGCCTTGGTCAACCGAAAAGGACTCTACTGAAGATTTCGGGTACTTTGCACCGGTGCCCCAGGTTGGAACGGGCATGGTGGATGCCATCAAGGTGCTCGAGTACACCACGAGTATCGAGTACGAATCTTTCGCCCTCAACGACACTGCGAACTTCCTCGCCGATCACTACGTCACCATCACAAACAACGGAGACAAGGAGGTTAAGTACGACTTTAGCGTCCAACCAGCAGGAGGATTCGAAATGTTCCAGGCTTACTCCAGCAATGGGGCGCGAGACTCCATCATCAAGTCACTCACCGACCTCGGGCCGCCCATCACCCTGGAGCCTGCAGTTTCCATTCCAGAACCGTTTACTCTGGCGCCGGGAGAGTCTAAGAAAGCCAAGTAAGCGAACTCCCATATCATTCTAGTCACCCCTGCTTCGGATCCGACTGATCCGGTTCAGATTCACTTTCACTCCGCCTTCGAAGAACGTCAGGGAAAAAGAAATGCCCGTGTACAGCGGCAAGGTCTTGATCACGGGGAGCAATGCAGAATCTTTGTCTGTGCCATATTTTGGCACTGCATTCAGTCTGCTCGAGCAGTTTCCCAAAATGTTCCCAAACGGGTCGCCAACACTTGACGTGTTTGGCAATCCTGACAGGTATGTTCTCTTGAAATTATTCACAGGCCCTTATACTCTGACACTCCATTTAGGTGGTCATTCAATCTCACCAAGGATGCCCTCTCATACCCTACCGTCTACACATCGTTCGAGTATGGCGCGTTCGAGCTGCGCTGGGATGTGAGTCAAACAAGCGCTAGGCTCTAGATAATTCACTACCGCAAACGTGGATGAGTCGATGACCGGACATTGCTGACCCGGAGGGATAGATCTTCAAAGGGAACTGGACCGAAAGCCAGTGGCAGTACCCTCCTGTTGTTGGCGAGAACGGTTACATCGGATCAGCGACATCTTACGTCGAATCCGGTAACGAATACCAGTTCGACCTCGACACGATGAACCCCAATGACACATTCCCATTTCCTGTTCGGGGCCTCGGCCGAACCTATCCTTTCATCGTCGGCTTTTATGTGTTCTGGTGGCTTGGTGGCCTGAGTGATGGGTCGCAGATCCCGTCCGGCGACTATACGTAAGTCGGCACACTTCTTTCTTTGAATTATAGTGCATCACATGAAGGTGAACTGGTTACTAAGTTCACGGTGTAGGATGCGATTCGCGGCTCTCCGTCCGTTTGGAGACCCAGACAACTCGACCCATTGGGAAATATGGGACTTGCCCCAGATCACCGTCGATCGGGAGGGATAGCCTGACACAATGGAACCAAAATGTGAGACTCGGGTAATGGCCTAAGCTCCTCTAGTCGAGAGCCTTCCATAAGACAAGTTGTGGCGAGCCGGTCTACCAGGGCACTTAGCCACTACAAGGATTGACTGCTCGTCCGTACATAGTACATACCCAATCGATCTGTTGTTGGCCTTTACCAACTGCCCTACTAACCGAAGTGCCCTGCATTGTTAGAAAAGACTAAGCGGTCAAGATTAGAAAGAGAGCAACTACTCAATTTAAATTCACCTCCTAGCGTCACCTTGCTGCCGCGTCTAACTTACAGCTCTCCTAGATAGCCCCGCTACCATCCCTAAAACTCCTCCTTGCTTTTCGCCCCTTGACCGATCAGGGGGTGATGGCACATATCTACCCGACAGTGAAGCTCCGCGTCCCACGTTTTGGCGGTCTTTCGAATCTTTGTCCGAATGTTCCCACGAATGGCTCATGGAGACCTACCACAGCTATGTTCAAGCTCCAGCCGATGTCATCAAACTCTTCGAGGCTTGCCGGCTTAGTCTGCTTCCTCGTGTCCAGCGACGCCTCTCCGTCCGACCCGGATCGGGCGGAGCGACGAAGACCAAGCCACCGGCGAGCCTGAGAGATACCGGTACAAACCCAATGGTCTCATAGAACAGTCATTTGACATCAACACTTCTGCTGGGCAACTTCTTCACCTCATTTCCTACTCCTCAGTCCAATCATCATGAAAACGCAGTAGTGCTGTCCCATGTTGCATATGTTGTCTAGGCAGTTACTGATAAGAGTCTTAAAGTTCCCGTATCCGGTAAACTTCATTACCTGGCCAAGGGAGTAGCCACTGTCTGTTATTGATTAGTTTTACATTTTGAGTAGTGGGTAATCTCTTCCGTAATCATTCAAGTTCCCTCCAGTCCTCCAGCCATGGATGTGTCCTGACGCCTGGAACAGCTGATATCTCTGTGTCTAGATCCCCTACTATGTCTCTCATACAGTAGCATATCATTCGAAGTGTAGCCTGCCGCGACGGTTCTAGGTCCACTCCATCGCTGCATTCAGTGATGTCATCTAAATGGACTATGTCCAGCCGGTCAGCCACATCCTGAATAAACCTGCCTGTGTCCTTCTGGAACCCATGCTGAATATCGCGACCAACAACCCTCCTTTCCTTCTTAATCCACCAGACCCAGTGCTTATATGTTCTAGCAGGGCAATGCTCCAGCGACGGCCAGAGATCTAGCTCTACTGCTTCCTTTGTAACAAACCCAAAGGGCCGCCAGGACAATGGAACGGAGGTTGTGTTTTGCAAGCAAAAGTTGTAGCGATGTCTCAGAAGGTCAGTCCTCGATACCAAATCTTTTAAACCGACGTAAGCACACGACGGCTTTTCATCCAGGAAGGATTCAGGTGACCCAGTCCAGGCAGAGACTGTCGTGTCTGGTGGTGCCATCGACCCATAACCCCAACGTTCTTCGAGCGTCTCTAGGTAGCGCACAATAAAGTCAGGAATAGTAGGGCTACCAAGAAAGAAAAGCCCCAGCCACCATAACGCAACCCTCGGCCGACGGAGCGCAAAAACTTTCAAAAGGATGTCCAAGTTTCCAGTATCGATAATCGGTCGTAGTACACTATTGATAGAACTCAACCACGGGCTAACAACATTGCACTCAACATCTGGCTGCCAGAAGATGCTCCAAATGATAGACCCAATAGACCTTGGGTGCATGCTTAACGTCATGTAATACCAAAGGTCGGTGACGTATTGCCGTACAGGAGCCATTTCCATGTCGTTGATCGGGTTCTTCGCAAGTGTGGATGTGAAAAATTGCGGCTGTAACTCGACGAAACGGTAAAACGGCAGTGCGAGTGCCGCCAAAAACGCAGCTGTGACTGGGGAAATTATATCACGCCTGTCGCCATCGCCCCTGCCAGGTTCGAATCCATACAGAGTGCAAAGCTCTATGAAAAGCTCTGTGGCCTGAGAAGAACTGGGTGGCGGCTCATTTAAAGAGAAGGGTATGTCCCCATCAGTGAAAATAGCAAATTGAGTGCTTCCAGAGCAAAAGGCTGCCCATGGCGCGAAACCTCCTCCTTCAACTGACCAGCCAGGTTTAGGTGCGAGGATAGCGCAAAGCCACTTGACAAGATTGTGAGAAGCGGAGTCTCCTAGATGGAGGTTGACACTACCTCGTCGAGCGCGGGCATTTTTGGTTGGTTTCATTCGCAGTGCGTGTGAAGTGTAAATAGCCCTTTTTCCCTGGAGTTCCCAAAATCGCAGAGAGATTATGTATGACCAACATAGTGTCAAAAGTAAGAGACCTCGTGGGGTGGTTGAAGCAAGCCCACCAGCTGGGGATTTGGAGCTTTTGTCATGACAAGGGCCGGATTGAAACGACGCGCGACACTCGATTGGCGAGGCGAATGAAAGTAAGAAATGTTTTTGCGTGCCATATAGATGCTCGAGATCCAAGCCCTCATGGCTTTCATGTCCATCTCCGTCAGGCTCGGCGCCTGGTATATGCCATAATGGCTGTCCAGTCAGCACGCCAGACTTCGGTAAAGCTTTGGGGAGCGCAGGAACATCCTTCAACATGATGGAAGGGTCGTTGAGTCCCGCTGATAAGGCATTCCGAGGAAGGGACTGGGCTGACGCGACAAGTCGACTCCAGGTTTCTCGACCTTCCTGGAACATACGATCAATCTCCTCCGGCTTAGGTATGAGAATATCATCGTCCGCACCCAGGAGTTTCTCAACTACGGGTGAGGCCGTGGACCCAGTCGGCACGGTTGGCGTGGGAGACGTGCCATCAGCGGAGGAAACATCATCATCTGGTTGTTCCAGATCACTCGTATTCGACTCGACTTGTTCGCTGTTCGCTTTGTCGTAATCCGTCAGGATCGTGTGCTTTCCTGTTTGTATCCAACCGCGGATTTGGGTGTAACGGGCGTCCATCGGAGACTGCCGAGTCAATTAGGAAAATTGGAAATAATGGAGAAATGCAATAGCGTGATACAGTGACTGAGACGGATGCTGTCGAGAAACACTTAGGTTTGTTGTCGCTGGCTGGTTTTAGTGCGGATCGGAAGTGGGAACAATCTTGGTGGAGACCCTGTTTCCGGACCATATTCCAGCCGGCTCAATTCCGAGCAACCCACCAGCCTTTGATATGATCAATTATGTACATAGTATAACGAGTCCTATCAATTCCTTTTCCATATTATTTACTTGTTTAATTCGAACCAATTGCCATTATAATTCTTCATTCATAGAAAAAGGTCCTGAATTACAGAAGTTGACTCAAACCAATATACATACGAAACATGATAACCTTCGCAAGAGAAAATCCCAGGAGCTAATTTATTGTGGGCTTTGAGTTGGGTGAGGAAGCTCCTATGGTTCATGAGCTGAGATAGGCCTTCTGTCATAAGTACAATTTCTAAATTATTCCAATTTTGGAAAACTGGCGTCTTCTTCCTCGAGCAGCACTGTATCAACCTTATTGATAACTACTACACAAGCTATTGGTTAGCAGTTAGCTGAGACTGTAAATTCAAGCAGATGACGATGACAACACTGAACATGTAGGAAAGCCAGAGGTATATACAGCCCAGTACATGGTTATCCAACATATCGATGATGTTTCAACAAAGACATACTCATTCAGATGCTAAATAGAAATATGAATTGCGGAAGAGAAGGTAGCAGACCTTGCTTTCGAGTATTTTAGTGTAAAGGTGGAAGTCCAGGACGGCGTTAGATCGTGCGTAGCCGTTACTGCGGCGATAGGTGCTATACCGTCGAGTATGTCGACGACCGCTACGAGATGGCGTTTTCACGACTACCACTTCTCCTCTTTCGCTGACCTCAACACTTCATGCCGTTGCTGCTTCTGAGTGCGTCACGCCCGACATCGACATTGAATGGGATGTCTCCTCCCTCTTCCCGGTCCCCTTTACAGAGAGTGGGACGGTCGTCTTGCTTTTCGACAGGCACCTTAATCACCATTATGGATATTGGGCCCACATGTATATGTCCAAACACCACCACTCGCGGCCGCGTCCTCGCCACC
This sequence comes from Neonectria hederae, assembly GCA_003385265.1. Classification (NCBI taxonomy): domain Eukaryota; kingdom Fungi; phylum Ascomycota; class Sordariomycetes; order Hypocreales; family Nectriaceae; genus Neonectria; species Neonectria hederae. Next base: position 47,596 of record QGQB01000075.1, on the reverse strand, counting down.
TCTCTCGTCAAGTTCGGACAGCCCTTCTCCTCGAGGTCCAGGTACCCTTTCGGGGGGCCGTGGGTGAGCAGCACATCTGTACCCTCAGGCACGGCGCCGGTCCAGACATCCCTAATGCCTAATGGGTGGGTATTGAAAAGCAAAGGTCCCGCACTGCGGCGTCCACGGAGACCCGAAAATGGTCAACCTCCGCTGGTTAGCAAACTCGAGTGTCTTGGACGAGTTATTCAGATAGACAAGGTCGTGCCACTCCAGCTCCGCGCGCGACTGCCCCTCAGTTTCGCAGATCCTGTCCGGAAATCTCGCTACGTACTCAGGGTCGAGGAGCCTGTCGTGGTTCCCGGAAATGACAACTTTGTGTCTATGCGGCAAGGACGCCAACCAGTCTAACTGCGCTTGCAGGGCCTCGAAGGAGCCTTCGTTGGTGAGATCGCCGGCGTAGAGGAGAAGATGACTGTCGGGGACTTGAGGTTGAGCCTGGTGCGTGTCTGAGATGCAGACGATAGTGATAGAGTTATTAGAGGCATCGGTAGGTGGGGAGGCGTGGAGGCGGGGCTTCCGACAGTGGAGCCAGGGTACAAGGAAAGTTGCAGGTTCGCGGCGGAACTGCTGCCACCAACTCAGCCTTGGGGGTGTCCAAGTTGCGAGGCCAGGCGCCATCAAATTCCGTCTCGAACAATGCAAACGAACGTGAGGCGGCTTGTTGTAAGGAAACAATAATTTGGCCTGGTACAGTTACTACAATGCGCACGTGACCTGACCTACGGCGACACAGACATATCTACCAGCTGGTCACCTCCAAGCTTTCGCCTCCACAAAACTCACCAAGACGCCACGAGGCACGTCGAGACGATGCAATGGAAATTTTACAACCTTCTCCGTCTCTGGATGAGGAGAGCTGTCAAGTCGTACAGGCACGGGTCTCCGGCATCTGCCTCCACAGCTCCCGCCAAAGCGTCGATTACGAACACGGACAACAACCGCCTCCTCCTCCCAGCTCCGAGAGACCTCCTCGCAAACCGCGCCATCTATGAAATCCCCCTTCTCGACCGCAGCCGCAACCGCAGCGTCGATCGCGACACTGATACACCGCTGGCTGCGCTCTACCGCATTTATGAGCACATCGTTCTCGACCAGCACATTGAAATCCGGAACGAGATCGAGGCGTTCTGGTACCACGCTTCCTGGGCCGTCCGTGACATCCCCGACCCGCACGACCCAGACCCCGAACGCTACGCCTGCCTTGCTTGCATCTCGGCGCTCTTGTGCTTGGCTTTCAACAGGAGGATTGAGCTGGGGCTGCCCCGCAATGCACCTCCCATCTTCACCCGCGACATGCTGGACGAGTGGAGGGCGCAGAAGCGAGAGTACGAGGAGGAGCCTGCGTGGGTAGACGATGTACCGCGACTCACAGAAACGCTTGCTATGCCGCACTGGAATAACAAGGAGCGCGATTTCGTCCCTTTGGAGAGCTTCGATAACGCCTCCCAGGAGTTCTCCCGGAAGAATATACTAATATGGCAGCCTCGCATCCATTTCGCCTAGAACACTCCGAAAACGCTTCTGTGATTCTCAAATATGGTCCAAGAGCCTGTATACACGTACAGTCTGTCACCCACTTTCCCGGAAATACTCATACAAATACACCAGATCAGACGGAGACAAGGATGAGCCTTTACCTTGTTCACTTCTAACCATATCGTGGTCAAACTTTTAACATAGCGTGATGTGCTTGAGCCAGTCTTTTGAGGATTAGAAATACCCACATGTCACAAGCACAGGCCCCCCGCTCGTAGCCAACATGAATTCTCGCTTTAGTGGCGTTTCAATCGTAACATCGTCACTCTTACTTGATTCTTGAATGTTAATGGCAATCATTGCGCAGTGTGAGCTTGGCGCAGGAAACATGGTTGTGTCCTTGCTTAGTTGTCATCGGATTGCTAACCTCCACCTTCATCTTGGTGACGGCCTCGAGCTGACCAGAAGAGTCATCGCTGGAATAGTACGACCAACACTAAGCAACACGTTTTCAGCCAAGTTCATCATCCTCTATGGAGACCATGCCTAGAAACAACCATACACCGATAAAACAATGCTCATTTGCTACTCATCTCTCCATTCAACCAGCCCCCATAACACTTTCCCCTTAACCCAAACCACCAAGAGCTAAACCACCTAGAGCCATGTCCAACATTATACGGTCGCGCTTGTGGGTGTGTTGTACGCCTTGATAAATGATCAATTGCATCACATTACTGGCCGTCATAGGCGCGCTCCTGAGATGTCTAACCGCCGAGTTCGATACATCATTATCCTCAACGCCAACTTGCCATTTTTTTTTAAGCGACAGACGCAATCACAAGCTCTGCAACACCCTCCTCCTCGCTTCGCACCGTAATCTTCGTCGTAACACCTGATTTTGAAGAGTACGCCATCCGGACGTTGGCAACTACCCGGCCACCACCAACAGTCTTGCCCAAGAGCTTGAGCGTGTGCGTTGTCTGGTTGATGGGAACATCGGTTCCTTCCAGGGGCTGCAAAGATAGCGTCTTGGTGAGTTGCTCGGTAGCCTCTGTTCCACTTGTTAGCCTCGTTACATACCACGGTCATGGGTTTCAACATACCGGCAATGCTGTTCATGCTGCTCAATTGGAACGTCTCCTCAGCCTCCTCGCCGGAAGCGCCAACCTGTTCCCAGATGTGGCTGAAGTTGCCAGCAAATGCGGGGATCACGTAGTCACTGCCAGCAAGGTCGAACTCGGACACCTCATATTCGTCATCATAGCCGCTATCCTCGGGATCGCCGGTGGAGGGATCAATTTCCTTGCTAGTGAATTTGAGGATGTTGGAGAAAGTCGAAACGGGTAGGGAGCCCTCTCCGTTGAGCTTCTTGAAAGCCACGTACACCTTTCCGGGCTCGTCAGTGGGAAGCTTCTCAGCCTGGATGATGAAAACCTCCTCGAGGTCTTCGTCGTCTGACGGAGTAGCGACAACGGACACATTCTCCAGCACGGTGTCAGGGAGAGTGTTCTTGACCTCGTACTGAAGCACAACGTGCTCCTTGAAGATGTGCTTCACCAGAGTAACCACATACTCAGTCTCAGCCTCGGTGAGCTCAATGAGGGGAGAAGACTTGAGTACGCTGCCAAACTCCTTCATCTCGGGAATGTCCATAAGTTCCTGGGCGTACTTCTGGGCCTGGGCAGATGCAGATGCCGCAGCCTCCGCGCCAGTTGAGGCCGACTTGGTAGGACCAGCCTTGGGGGCCTTGAGCGTGAGGGTGGTGGCGGTCAGCTTCTTCGTGCGGTCCTCGGCATCGGCCTGCTCCCGGGTGACAACAGGGATCTTGGAAATATCGAAAGGTGCTTCGAAAGCAGATTTGTCGTCCGAAGTGACGTACATGACAAGCTGCTGCTCGAAGTACGGGAGGGAGAACATGTTTTCTACGCCGAGTTAGGAACACGGTGGGCGTGAATGTGGCGGATGACTTACCGTTTTTGACGAATCTAATCGCCATCTCATCATCCTCCTCGGCCATAAGCTTGAGGTTGAGAGCGGCGCGGTCTCGAACCTCGTCATCAACATCGTCCAGGCATCGAGTGAGCAGAACCTTGACACTCTTCTTGACCTCGGGATCCGACTGACCAACACCAAATTTGGCAAGGGCAGTGACGGCGGCAGCTCGCACAATCGCATTCTCGAGCACAACGCGGTTGTAGATATATCGGATGTACTTGGTAGGCTGGGCGGTCTTGGGGCCCTCGAGACCAATGAGATGCAGAATTCGAACAGCCAGCTTGGTAAACTCGCAGTCCTCGATGAACTCGCACAGGTGCGCGAGCGCCTCGTCCTTAGAATCCGGAACGAACTTGATCAGGTCGAACATGCTCTCAACAACAGCCCGCTTGAAGTCGTAGCCACCCTCGTCTCGCAAAATTCCGCTGAGGAAAGTAAGCATACCGGCCTGCTTGCTGGGGAACTTCAGGCAGAGTGTTCGGATAGCCTCAACAATGGTGATCTTGAACTCATCGGTGATCTCGGACATGAACGTCGAAATCTGCTTCATTAATCGGTCGACGCTAGCCTCGTTGCCGGTCTTGAGCAGGGTGGTAATGGCGAAAGTAGCAATGGATCGGTTGCTGTTGGAGATGAGAAGCTCGATGTCGTGGTTGCACACAAGAACAGCGTTGGGCTTGAAGGAAGCAAAGTTGTGGAGGATACGCAGAGCGGCGAACTTGGTGACGGCTCGGGGAGAAGTCAAGAAGAGCTGGAGAACATGCACGGCCTGGGTGACCTCGGCGTCGGTAACGTCTCGCATGTCGCAAATAGCCTTGGCGGCTTCGAAGTTGACCATTTCGCTCTTATGTCGCAGCCAGCTATCCAGGAGCTGCATCATGGGCTTCCTCAATGAAGGATCCTCCTCAGCAAGTTGGGCGGCAAGTCGGACAAGCATGACAATAGCGGCGGGGTTCTTAAGGGCACCGGCAGCACCGAACTGCTGAACCATCTTGACCAGGGCCATGCGGTCGTGCATGCGCATCTGGTACAGCAGTCCTACGGCGTGGTATTGTGACATGGTCGAGTGGTTCATGGGGATCTGGCTGCTGGAGGTGGAGAAGCCGAGGGAGAAGCCACCGGAGGACTTGCTGGAAGCTGCAGCTTCTTGGGTCTCGCTTTGCCATCGTCGAACAACATCCTTGGCAATAGGGAGCAGGTGGTAGGAGGAAACCAGGGCAGCGGAAGATACCGAGGGGTTCTTATCCACGATCGCAGTCTTCATGACACGTTCGATGGACTGGACGGTGGTGGCCTTGTGGTCTGGTCAGCATCCAAGGGTGCGGCCAAGGGGCGGCGGTGTACATGTCCCAGCTCAGGCAACCTACATCGATGATTCGGCAGAGGGCGCGAATGGCGTTGGGTCTGTAAATAGCGTCGGTGCTGCCGCCAGTATCCTTCATGATGGTGCTAGTGACCATGATAATGTCCTCGGCGGAGTTGGCGAGCTCCTTGATGACAAGGTGGACCATCTGGCGGAGGCTGGCATCCTTGTTCTGGAACAGCTTCGAGATGCCGAAGAAGAGAGTCGTGGCTTCGTTGGTCGGGAACTTCTCCCCGGTGTAGAGGAGAAGGGCGATCTTGGTGAGGAGAATGCGACATCGTCGGGGCTGGATAGGGGAGCTGTTGAAGAGACGTGCTGTCCGCCAGTTTAGCTACAAGCGTGGGGGGGAAGCGGACAGGCAGGGGAATTGCGCGCGACGAACCTTCCTGGAACACCTGGGAGCGATCTACCCTCACCAGCCCGAGGTCTGCGTCTTCGTCCTTCTTGCCGTAACTCATGCTGGGCAGCTGGGTTTGGGAGTCTGGTGGAGAGTGGCTTGGTGGTTTGGCCCAGTCTCGAGAATCACCACGTCGCAGTTAACGCTCAGGGATGGGATGGTGCTGCATCACGTGATCCTTATCGGTGCCTTATCGGTACAGGGATTCGTGTCAACTTTCCACCCAAATGGCATCTGAGATGAGATGAGCGGCTCTGGACAATTGTTTCTCTTCGAGTCGTGACTGGATGTCTCTCCTGAACGACTTTCAATTGCATCTAAATGACGTTCCACAATCTCTAGAATTCGAGTGTGCTCTATAGATTCTTTGTTGGCAGTAATTATCGAGGTACATCCGCCCTACTACACAAACAACCTCCATTAAGAACGTTCAGCTGTAGTTCAAATACCAACAGAGAGGTCAAGGTTCTTCTACACCACGTAGTCCTTGCGTTGTCTTTCTCTCTGACTTTGTACTTTCTTTTTTCGACTGGTGGACACGGGAGTGGTTGAGTTCCCTAGTACCGAGTACGGCACCTCAACACAAGTACCTACAAATAGTAGACGCCCTCACATCAGCCCTTCGAAGAGCATTAACAGTTCAATTTAAACATCCAATGTTTGTTTCACTATATAAACTCTTCGTAGCCAGTTCAAGAGCCCTCGCAGAACTCCAATCACTACCGTGGGCCAGATGCTGTAACGTGACGTGACATCATGCTCATCGCCGAATATCCACTCCCGTGTCTCCGAGTCCTCGGCCGGACCCAATTTTCGCGCTGCAGCTTCACAGCTCTCCAGCCCGCCATCCATTCCCCTCTGACAAATCCCACCACAAAACCCGCCCAACATGAAGGCTGCGATGCGATTGCCCCTGCGGCTGGCTGCGTCCCGGCGTGCCAATGCCTCCGTATTCCTACGTTCGATTCACTCCACGGCCGCGAAGCCGGCCAACGTCGCCCCGGTCGTCGGCGCCGGCCCGCCGCCTGAGGCCCCGAACGAGATTCCGAGCGCCGCCGAGGTCAATGTTCACCAGCGTGTCGCCAGGAGGAGGCGGCAGGCGGAGATGCTCAAGCATGCCAAGGAGCTTCGCAGCGTGACCGCTGGCAAGACTGGTACTTTGAAGAAAAGGTTCTGGAAGGATGTTTCGGTCAAGGAAGTGAACGGTAAGTTGGGACGGCAGCATTACGATCAGAGGATATTTTTGGAAGATGACTAACGAGTTCCGTTGAACAGGAGCCCTTGAAGTTCATCTCGACACACGGCCTCTACGACACCCCACCACGAAGGAGGTTGTCCGCCTTCCGCTCACGAAGCCCGACCTCGCATTCGCCCTCGCGCTAGAATGGGACCTCCTAACGTCCGCTCAGGACACGACCAGACAGCACCTGATCCCCCTGACCAGTCTCGTGTGCCGAGCGATAGACATTGCAGCGGCTGATGCGGAAGCTGGGTCTGCGACATCCGAGGTTCGCAACTTCATCGCAACAAGCCTGTTGAAATACCTGGATACGGACTCAATCCTTTGCTGGGCGCCGCCTGCGGGAGAGTACGACAAGAGGAACGATGCGGGAGAATCGCTCCGGGACGTCCAGAAGCGCACGGCCGAGGAGATCGTGTCGTTCATGACGACGCACGTCTGGCCGGGCGTCACCATCAGGCCTGTCCTGGACGGCCACGAGATCTTCCCCCGGGAACAAGAGCCCGGCGTGCGCGAGGTGGTCCAGGGCTGGATCGTCGGGCTCGACGCCTGGGAGATCGCCGGGCTGGAGCGAAGCGTGTTGGCGGGCAAGAGTTTTATCGCGGCGGCGCGGTTCATCACTGAGTGGAGCAACGGCTCGGTAGGCAGAGGCCACCACAACACGGGCAAGAAGTTCGGCGTGGAGGAGGCGGCCGTGGCTACGAACCTGGAAGTCGGCTGGCAGACGAGCCAGTGGGGCGAGGTGGAGGACACGCACGACGTCAGCAATGAGGATGTGAGGAGGCAGCTGGGCAGCGCTGCACTGCTGGTATCCGGGACTAGGGAGAGCTCATGAAGAAGTTGCTTGTCCATCATAGACGGAGCGAAGGAGTGTCCAATCACTTGCCACTTGCGCCAGTATTGTCGGACTTGTACACTACGGTTCAAGAGCATGTACTATGTAAAATAACTCTGTGGGATGAGCATGTGAGAGTAAACGTACAGGTTACAGCAGAGAAGTGATATTCCAGTTGATTTTTATGTTGATGCCGACGGTGATGCTTTTAGCCCATTGAGTCCTCGTATTCAGGTCCGGGCAGATTGGGGAGGCGTTGTGTGACGCGGGTGGTTGACGAGATTGGTATATTGGCTTGCGGCAACTAACAGGGGTCATAGTACTTCTACATAGTACTCCGTACACTCAGCTACCTCCCGCAAAATGGAACTATCGATATTTCGTACGGTAGACAGGCGTCGAAACTGCAAATGTCACTGATGAACCGGTTAGGATCATGATCGTCGCAGCAATGCGGAGTACGGACTACTTACAGTATCCAATGTCACCTCATTTCCATCCGCCTCTTGGCGAGAAACAAATAGGCTTCACGGGAACCAGGTTGAAGGTTCCACTCGGTGTGTCCCACGTGTCCCATGTCTGCCCAGCACCCAGACAAACTCAGGTCCAACCAACGCGGACAGCACGGAACCTTCAGCCCTAACGCGCAGCTTAAGTCAACCGCAGGTCTCCTCGGGACGTCCTGGATCCGTAGATTATCTTGGTACGAATAGAGGATAGAGCTTCGAATAGCGTCCTTCTTGTATCGAGCCGTTGCATACGTACACCTTTGCCACCAACTCCCTCGAATCGAATGCGTCAGCAAATCATAAGCTGTCAGCACTGCTCTTCCGGTAAGGTCGGGTAAGCCAGCAAGCGAGCATGGCCTCGTTCCAAGCAACGCTAATCTCGCGCCCGGACGACTTAGCTCGCCCAGCAAGGCAGAGTCGGGGATAGCCCCATGGAGCCCTGTGGAGGAAGGATCGCGCCTCCAGCTGAAACAGGCCTTTCGATTCAGAGAGTGGGAGGCATCAATAGAGACATGATGCAAAGGGTTACGCCGCCAGATCTCATGCACACCCGAGTGACACCACCATCGGGACCTGCGTTTATGGTACTGCTGGCGCAAGAAGATGCAGTCCTTCACATCGTCAGCCGGCGGCTAAAAGACCCAGGTGCAGCATCCCGTCAGTCAGCTGCAGTGCTCCCACAGCATCTCAACTCCCTTCCCCTGCAAGCCCCCCCCCCGGTGGATGCCAGGACAGCTGATGGTGTTTGGCCACGTTCAGCTTCCTCCCAATTAAGGCTTCCCTTGGCACGCTTTAGTGCCCCTCCTCCGTGGGCTGGGCGTCCATGCACAGCCGCCACCGGGGCCACCGACAGGGACCCAACGTTTGGAGCACTACCGCTTTCCCTCTCGACTCGGATCTGTTTGGACGGCGCTGGTGCGAGCCTACGACGCACTTGGTGCAGTAGTAGGCCCAGATTGTAATGTGATACGAATAAAGGTGGTCGCAGGCCCTGGTCCGGTCTCTTCTTCCCCCGTCGACCGTCTGTCCGCTTGTTGTTGTTTGCTGCTCAACCTCCGGGCCCGTCGATCCAGACACACGAACAACCTCCCACGCCGGCTTCGACGACCACACCTTCGAACTCGACAATGCGGTGGACGACATGGGCCCCGGCGCTGGCGGTCCTCGGCGCCAGCTCCTGCGTGCGCGCCGTCAACTTCCCTCGCGCCGTCTCCGGCAAGGGCTTCCTCTCCGTGCCCGTGGGGACCGTCGATAAGCCCAAGAAGGACAACAAGGGCAAGCGAGCCGACGAGGAGGGCACCATCCTGCAGCGGTTGGAGAACATGGACTTCTTCTATGCAGCTGAGAGTGAGTTTCTTTCGGGATTTTTTTCTTTTTTCCACTGTATTAGATTATTAGACTTGCCGCATACTTCCCCTAGTAGCTTGCAACTCCAAGGTTTAAACAGTCCAGAAAACTAACCGCTGGAACACCAAGTCGACATCGGCGAACCGCCACAGTCCGTCGTCGTCCTCGTCGACACCGGCTCCAACGAACTCTGGGTCAACCCCGAGTGCGAAAACGCCCCTTCCAACTCGCAATACTCGCAATGCGTCGGCTTCGGCGAGTACGACCCCGACAAGTCCGAGACTCCCCCCATCGGACCCTTTGGCCGCGAGACCATCAACTACGGCGACGCCTCGGACCCCACGACGCACACCTCGGCCACCATCCGCTACTACACCGATACCCTGACCTTTGGCGACTCGCAGGTCCTCAACCAGACCTTCGGCATCGTCATCCAGAGCGATGGCATCTCCCAGGGCATCATGGGCCTGGCGCCCGATCTAGAGGGCGGCTTCGACAGCGACGAGCCATACACCCTGCTGCTCAGCTCCATGGCCGAGCAGGGCCTCATCGAGAGCCGCGTTTTCTCGCTGGATCTGCGCCACTCCACGTCGAGCACCGGCGCCGTCATCTACGGCGGCCTGGATCGGAATAAGTTCATCGGCGCGCTGGAGCCTGTCGACATCATCCGCGGCGAGGGCGGCGAGTACCGCCTGGCAGTGCGCCTCACCAGCCTGGGCATCACCCTCGACGAGTCGGAGGAGTTCGACCTCGACGAGGACGACACCAACGTCATGTTGGACTCGGGCACCACCATCACGCGCATGCACTACTCGGCCGCCTACCCCATCCTGCAGGCGCTGGACGCCGAGGACGACGGCGAGGGCTTCTACATCACGCGGTGCTCGTACCGCGACGTCGCCGGCAGCGTCGACTTTGGCTTCGGCCGCAAGATCATCCAGGTGCCCTTCAGCGACTTCATCCTGGACATCGGCGGCTCCGACACGTGGTGCTACATCGGCCTCGTCGTCACCACGGACCAGCAGATCCTCGGCGACTCGGTGCTGAGGGCCGGATACTTCATCTTCGACTGGGACAACGAGCAGGTCCACGTCGCCCAGGCTGCCAACTGCGGCAAGGACGACATCATGGCCATTGGGTCGGGCAAGGATGCGGTCCCCGACGTTACGGGCAACTGCAAGGAGAGCGACGCAACCGCCACGGGGTCGGACGATGCCACTTCTGCTTCTGTAAGTGCTTCTCGATTCTATCAAAGAAGTCACAATTAGGATATTTGGCCTCGCTGTACCCCAAGACCTTGACTAACACCCATCGCAGGAACAAGTCTCCAGGACAGCCTCCCTGCCTACCGAAGCCTACACGACGACCTTCGTCATCACATCGTGCCCTATGTTCGACATGGACTGCAAGACCGGCGTGACGACGACGCAGACGATTGGCCCAGCACGGGCAACCGTCACCGTCACGGCGGCGGCGTCGGCGTCGGCGACGGACAGCAGCGACGACGACGACTCCGACTCAGCCGCTGGGCAGACAACGCCGATGAGCTGGGTCCTTGCGGTTCTCGGAGCATTTGCCATTGGATACAACCTGGTATAGACAGGGGGGGCAGCATTTTACGATGGGGTTTTGTGTATATTCGGCATGGCATTTACAATCACATATACTGCCGTGGCCTATATAGATGCATACTTGGCAGAGCTCCATTCGGTTTCACTAGCATTTAATATGGTGTTACAGAGTACATCAAAGAGGGATAGGTGCATGAGTTTGTACACTCAGTGCCACGGACTTTATTGAGGTTCCAATGTTTCTTCTAATTCTCCGCTGGTGCACGAGCAGACGGGAATAGCGACGCCGGATCGGCGGGCGGCCTCCGAGAGGTTGACTAATAAGTAAGTAGCTGTCGCCACCATCCACCATGTGGGGGTTACCCCAATAGCAATAGCGGTCACGGAGGCGGCGATGGAGGGCGCCACTGAATGGAAGACTTGGGACAACCGGTAATTAGTATGTATTGCCGGAGGGCACCAAGATCTCAGTGGCAAGCAATGTCACAAATGATTGCCTAATCCGCAAACGTTATGCAACGATACATAGTCATACAGGGTGAGATTTTAGATGCAGCAAGCTTAATCGGGAGTTCAAAGGAGCTTATTCCAACATCGGGCTTTGGACTTTGAAGCTGAGCCAGGAGGCTCAAGTGTGAAGCCGCACTGCCGAGATATCGCGGCTCTTACGACGTCATGGCCAAGGAGATGGTCGGTAAATTATTTGAAATGCCCTTTCCGGCGCAAGATGCAGCGGAGGCTTGGTTCGTCCGAACCCACTTACCGAGGCAGCGAGTTGCCCCACCGGACGATTGCCTCTCCACAACCTCCTTTCTTCTCTCCACCAGGACTCGGGAATCCGGGATGCGCTGTGCCACGCGTGAAACGTCAGCCTTCCGCCCCCTTCAGTGGGTGATGGATCTCGGCGACATTCAGACAGCGGAACACACGGATCTGGCTGGAGACAACTATGGCCTCGGTAAAGCCAGCAGCTAGGAGAAGAGCTTCTTCACGCCTACCGGGAACAACGACCTCACGGCCGCCGAGGAGGCTTTGAAGACTGCAATGGAGTTGTACCCTCCACCAAACCGACGACTCAAAATTCCCCAGCATGTCGATAACCAAAAAAGGTGAATGAACCGAAAGCGGTTCCCTTCTTCGAGCAACGAGTTACAATCGCGACAGCAGCCCGTTGGGCGTTACTTGTTGTTCTTCCGCCGACCGTGGTTTGTGGAGCTGCGGAGTGTGCGGACTCAAAGCCGCCCCAGAATGCGGAGAAGGTGGGGACGGTCTCAGCGCTTTTTCCCCAGCTTTCTTGGCCGGGCTTTTTTCGGGAGGGCGAAGAGCAACGGCGAACCAACCTATTGACGGTGACGAGGCTGTTAGACGGGATGCGCCAGCCGAGGTGAGTCGTTGCTTGTATTGTTTTTTTTACACTATCTCTCTTATCCTGTCTGTCCCTATTCGTACAAGTAGAATCGCCCTTCTTCCATTTTCCCCTTCTTCCATTTTCCCCTTCTACTCTCTACCTTCTACTCTCCTAACAACAACAACAACAACAACAACAAACACCATATTCTTATTGATACCCCCAACTCATTAACCGCCATTTATTATTATTATCCACACAGCTCTCTCTCTAAGCCACCCGCGCAATGGTCTTCACCACCCCGCAATGGGTCCCCCAGCTGCCCTTTGACCCTCCCGACTCCATCACCGTCGCCGACTTCGTCAACAACGAAAACTACGGCCGCTACCCCATCGCCAACGCCCGGAACCCCTTCACCTGCGGCTTCACCGGCAAGACGTACTCGGTCGCCGACGTCCTCCAGCGCGAGGAGCACCTGGCCCGCGCCATCGCCAAGCGCCTCGGCTACCATCTCCAAGAGGGCACGGAATGGGACCGCGTCGTCGGCGTCTTCTCGCTCAACACGGTCCGTTCAGCCCTCCGGCTTAAATAATCCCAACTTTTTCGCGGCTCCCCGACTCACAGAAAACTTCTAGATTGACTACATCCCCTTCACCCACGCCGTCCACCGCCTCGACGGCATCGTCACCCCCGCCAGCGCCGCCTACTCCGCCCCCGAGCTCGAGCACCAGCTTCGCTCCTCCGGCGCCAATGCCCTGTTCACATGCATTCCTCTGCTCGAGACCGCCCTGACCGCCGCAAAGGCCGCCGGAATCCCCGAGAACCGCATCTTCATTCTGCCCATGCCTGGCTTTGACAAGAAGGTGCCCTTCCCGACGGTTGACGACCTGATAGACGAGGGCAAGACCCTCCCAGAACTCCCGCCCTTGAACTGGACTCCTGGACAAGGCGCCAGACAAGTTGCGTACCTATGTTATTCCAGCGGAACTTCAGGCCTGCCCGTGAGTCTCTCCCCGTGCTTGTAAACCTCGTCATCCGACTCGCGACTCGCGACTCGCCGCTCACAACTCGCAGAAAGCAGTCATGATCTCGCATCGCAACGTGATATCCAACATCATGATGATGAAGATCTACGACCAAGCCGGCCGCAAAGCCGCCGGAGTAGACACCCAAGTCACCCTCGGCCTCTTGCCCTTCTCCCACATCTACGGCCTCGTCGTCTGCGGAATTTACGCCATGGCAACCGGCGACGAACTGGTCGTGCTCCCTCGCTTCGAGCTGAAGTCCTTCCTCGAGGCCATCCAGAAGTTCCGCGTTGAGCAAATGGCCATTGTGCCCCCGATCCTGATCCAGATGCTGAGCAACCGCGAGCTCTGCAGCAAATACGACCTGAGCTCCGTGCGATTCGCGTTCAGCGGCGCTGCCCCTCTAGGAAGCGAGACCATGGAGGACATCATAAAAATATACCCAACCTGGAAGGTTTGCCAGGGATATGGTCCGTTACATTTCCCTCCAGATTCTATCTTGCTACTTTTTCTAACTAGCATTGACAGGCCTCACCGAGACGTCACCAGTCGTAACATCGACCAGCGAATTGGACATCCTCCCCGGCTCGTCGGGCTCGCTCCTCCCCGGACTCAGAGCTAAGATCATCGACGCCTCCGGCAAGGAGGTTAGGGACTACGAAACCCCCGGCGAGCTTCTTGTACAGGGCCCGACGGTTGTCCTGGGCTACCTGAACAACGCGAACTCCTCATCGGCAACCTTCATCTTTGACGAGGACGGCCGGTGGATGAAGACGGGCGACGAGGTGCTGGTCCGGAAGTCTTCCAAGGGAAACGAGCACTTTGTCGTCACGGACAGGATCAAGGAGCTCATCAAAGTCAAGGTAAGCCGACTCCTAGAAACGCGCAGAGCATCTCCCTAACCCCACTCACTATACAGGGCCACCAAGTCGCGCCCGCCGAACTAGAGGCCCACCTCCTCGCGCACTCCCTCGTGTCCGACTGCGCCGTCATCCAGGTCCCCGACGCCAGGTCCGGCGAGGTACCCAAGGCCTTCGTCGTCAAGGCGCCCGAAGCCGAGGGCATGTCCGACGCCGAGGTGACGGCCAGCATCAACAAGCACGTCGAGGAGCACAAGGCCCGCCACAAGTGGCTGAAGGGAGGGATCGAGTTCATCGACGTTATACCCAAGAGTCCCAGCGGAAAGATCCTCAGAAGGCTTTTGAGAGATCGCGAGAAGCAGGCGAGGAAGGCGGAGGGTGCCAAGCTGTAGGCATGGTTTGCAGAGGACGCGTGCAGCTTCTTGGTTTTTTATACCCGAGGGCTCGAGAAGCAACCTTAATTGCCCATTACATAGAGACTTCCCAGAGCCGAGTGTCATTTATTAGATATTTATATCAACGAATATCTCCGTCATAGACATACAGACGGACAGGAACAACTTTCGGTTCGAAAAGACTCTTCCCAACTTAAATAAGGACTGGTGATGCAATCAATCTGTTCTACTGTAGTCTGCCCTTGAAAGAAATGTCCACGACCTGCTCGCTCTCCGCAAGCCCGTGCGATCGTCGAGTCTGCGCCGCACGAACAGACATTCCATGAAGAGACCGAAGGCACTACTGGGGATCACCATCTTGTTTATAGCAAGGGGTGACGAGGTTTCACCTGGCGCTGCGACTCAACACCCCCCCGAACGTTTGAGAGCTTTCAGGCCATACCTGAAACTGAGCAATGCCAGACCTGCTATAGACCAAGCGCCCTTGGTTTCCCCTCGAATTTCTCCTACTGAAACCCGAATGTCAGCCATGCGTGCTCTCTTTGTAGATGACTTCTTGCAGTGCTGAGTCTGTGAGGGCCATTAGCTGTCGGTTTCTCGTGGATCAGTCGTATCCGAGACTCGAAACCTGCGCGAAACATCGGGCACCCTTAATCACCCACCGCCGCTTCCAGTTCAGTTTGACAAGACAATAATACTAACGAAGTAAGAAGCGCGTAGCCACCAAGTTCAAAGCGTTGGGAAAACTCTTACACGAGCTGGGAAGCTGCTTACTTAACATTTCAGAAAAGGCAGAGAGGCCCATTACTTCATAAGGCAACAGCTCATTCATTGTTCTCACACGGCAGTTAAATAGTCACAAGGGAAGGAACGATAAGTAGAGCTCGTGATTGGTAATCGATTCAACATAAAAAAATCAGTCAATATTAATATTACACAAACCAGCCAGCGGGTCTATATGCGTTTCTAGGCATGTCGGCTCGGCCGGTCAATCCCTGCTCTTTTTGTGATTTTGTTGCTTGCTCCCTCTTTTCAATCAAGGGATCTGGTAAGAGAGTCCCATCTGTCCACACCAATATTTATGTTCGTAAGGATCGTAAGAATGATACATGTTTGTGAGGAGCTTTGGCTAAGAAACCTCGACTACCTCGAGGCCCAGGATGTACAAGTGCCATACAGATATGTTCCAGCTCGGATACCAAGACCTCGATCTATGAAAAAGGAAACAAGACAGTATGTGCGATGCACATCAGACCCTTACAGGGCAAGGGCGACAGCCATGATGGCAGCGGCGAAACCCATACCGGTTCGGCCAGCACCGCCAGTGACGGGAACCTCACCGGGGGTGGTGGTGGCGGTAGGGATGACGATGCCTCCAGTGCCGGCAGGGGCCTTGGTGACGAGAGTGCCGGAGGCAGTGGCGTAGGGAGCCTCAGCCGAAGCAGTGGTGACGGGAGCGACGGGAGCGACAGTGCCAGAGGCGCCGGTGGTGAAGCCAACCTCAGGGACGGTGATCTCGGTGGAGATGGTCTTGACGGTGCTGCTGCCCTCGACGGTGGTGCCATCAGTGACGCAAGGCTCAGTGACAGTGGTGGCAACGACAACGGTGGTGTAGTGGGCAGAGGTGACGACAGTGGTGCCAGTGACAGTGATGATGGAGGTGATGCTGTCAGCGCCGGTGGCGATGACAGGGTTCTCGGGAGCGTACGAGGCGCAAATGCCCTGGAAGAAGGAGATGGCCTCGGCAACGATGTCATCAGTGTCGGCGTGGGCGTACAGGCACTTGAAGACCTTGTTGACGAAGTCCTGGTTGGGGCAGTAGCAAGCGGCATCGGTGTTGTCCTCGCAGTCCTCAAGGTAGTCGATGAAGGTGTTCAAGCAGCTGGGGACAACCTCGGGGATGTCATAGTCGTTACCGCCAGCGGGGGAAGTGGGAGAGCTGTTGCCAGCGGTCTTGGTGAGAGAAGCGGGAGAGCTGTTGCCAGCGGTCTGAGTGGGAACCTGGACCTGGGTCTCAGTGACGGGGCAGATGGTGGTGGAAACAGCGACGGTCTCAGTGACAACGACAGCAGTGCCAGAGCCAGCGGGGCAGTTGGTAACCTCAGGGCCACAGCTGGTGACAGTCTTGACACTGGTGCTGTAGATGGTGGAGGTGCTGTCGTAGGTGGTGATGACGGTGGTCTCGGCAGCGGGAGCAGAGGTGGTCTCGCCGGAAGAGCCCTCAGTGGTCTCACCCTTGGCAGGGACAGTGGACTCGCCCTTGGAGGGGATGGTCTGGGTGTAGGCAGTGGTTTGGCCGGGGATGGTGTGGGCAGTGGTCTCGCCGGGAGCAGTGTAGGCGGGGATGGTGTTCTCACCAGCAGCGGGAACGGTGGTGGTCTCGCCGGCAGCGGGAGCAGAAGTGGTCTCGCCGGGAGCAGTGTAGGCAGGGACAGTGTTCTCACCAGCACCGGGAGCGGTGGTGGTCTCGCCGGCAGCGGGAACAGAAGTGGTCTCGCCCTTGGCAGGAACAGTAGACTCGCCCTCAGCGGGAGAAGTAGACTCACCAGCAGCGGGAACAGAGGTGGTCTCGTTGGGGGAAGATCCGGAGGTGGTCTCGCCGTTGGCGGGCTGGGTCTCGACGGGCTGGGTCTCGGCAGGGCCAGTGATAGTCTCAGTGACGGGGCAGATGGTGGTGGACAGAGCGACGGTCTCAGTGACAACGACGACAGTACCAGAGCTGGCGGGGCAGTTGGTGACCTCAGGACCGCAGCTGGTGACAGTGTTGACGACAGTGGTGTAGACGGTAGAAGTGCTGTCGTAGGTGGTCACGAAAGTCTCCTGGGTAGCGGGAACAGTCTCGGTCTCGCCGCCAACGGGGACAGAGGTGGTCTCTTCAGCAGCGGGAACAGAGGTGGTCTCGTTGGGGGAAGACCCGGAGGTGGTCTCGCCCTCGGCGGGAACGGAAGTGGTCTCCTCAGCAGCGGGGACGGAAGTGGTCTCCTCAGCAGCGGGGACGGAAGTGGTCTCGCCCTCAGCGGGGACGGAAGTGGTCTCGCCCTCAGCGGGAACAGAGGTGGTCTCCTCAGCAGCGGGGACGGAGGTGGTCTCGCCGGAAGAGGACTCGGTGGTAGACTCGGCGGGAAGAGTGTAGGCAGTAGACTCACCAGGGACGGTGTAGGCCGTGGTCTCGCCGGGAGCAGTGTAGGCGGGGACGGAGGTGGTCTCCTCACCGACGGGGACAGAGGTGGTGTCCTCGCCAACGGGGATGCTGGAAGTCTCACCGGGGAAAGCCTCGGAAGTGGTCTCGCTGCCGGGGGCAGTGGTCACGTCGCCGTAAGGGAAAGAGGTGGTGTCCTGACCAACGGGAATGCTGGAGGTCTCGCCGGGGTAGGCAGCGGAGGTGGTCTTCTCGGTGGCGGGAACGGTGCTGCTGGGGTGGTCGGAGCCGTTACAGTCGAAGTCGACCTTGGGGACCTCGATCTGGCACTTCTCCTTGGGCTTGTTCTGCTTGGGGTAGACGAACTTGACCTTCTTGGAGCCACCACACTGGGTGTTCTCGATGCTAGTACCCTGGCGAGAGCAGTCGGCAGACTGCTTGCAGATGGAGCCGTCACCCATCTCGTAGTGGAACTCCAGGCGGCAATCGAACTCAGGCTTGACCTCGAATCGCTTCACGGAGAAGCTGTCGACCTTCTTGCTGGAGCCGCAGCTGAAAGAGGGAGCTGACGAAGCATCGGGTCCACAGCTACCAGAGATAGTCTTGCCGAAAGTGCGGCGACCAAGGCCACGCTTGGAGAAGTCTTGGGCGCAGGTCCAGCCGCTGAAATCAAAGTCGTTGTACTTGTGGAAGCTACCAACGTTGAGATCATCCCAAGACCATCCGTTCTTCTGGCTCTCGTCACACTGGTTGTTGTTGCCGCTAGGGGTGGTGTACTTCTTGGCGTTCTTCCAGTTGCCGAACTGTGAAGAGGGTTAGGACATGATGGCTGTGGATGTAAGAGATGACTTACAGTAGCGTTGACCTCGCCAAGGCTGGCGGCAAGCGCCAGCATGGCAAATGAAACCTTCATGGTTAATGAGAAACGATTGAAATAACTTGACGTTGTTGTTGTTGTTGTTGTTGTTGTTGTTGTTGTTGTTGTTGTTGTTGTTGTTGTTGTTGTTGTTGTTGATGCAGTAGCGAGTGTGCAGTTAGAGTATACAAGGAGAATGTAATTAAGAGACTGGATCAAAGGAAGCGAATGACTTTGATACCAAAAGAAAAGAGATAAGATGCTTGAGAGTAGGGAAAAAAGAAAAGGAACTGAGTGTGATGAGGCAAGAAGAAAGAGAGTAATTGGGAGGGTATGAGAAGCACCTATATACCCAAGCAGCTGAGTCCAACCACGCATACGAGAGAGGCGAGTTGGTCAGTCACTCACTCAACCGTTACCCGCAGAACAAAGACCGGCCAGCCGGCATCTGGAGCCAAGGCGGACCCCCGTCGGCTGTGGGTGGGGATGGCATTGTCGATGGCAGCCCCTTGTCCACAGAGGGCTCCTGAGCCGTGCATCCTTTGTTATCCATCCGTCGTCCAAGCTCTCCGGTGAGGTGGTGTTGGAGGCTTGGACTGGTCAAGCGGGAGGTTCGCAGCCCGTGGGCGGCTCCAGCGACGACGTCAAGCCAGGATCTCTGGCGGCAGGGATTCGGCGGCAGGGATTCGGGGACCAGGGACTGGCGCAAGGATGGAGGTCCACCCAAACGACCAGGGGATCCGACAGCGGTTGCGGCGAGACTCCAGAGCCAGGCGATTTGGTGAGGTGCAGCGAGTGAAGGCCAGGGGCGCGCCTAGTTGCCAAGACTGGTGAAGGCGCTGGAGCGATGGATGGCTGGATGGACTGATGATGGACTGGTCGCGCTCGCACCACGGTGGACAGCCAATGCAGAGCTTGTTCCTGGCATGGGGGCAAAGACTCCCCTTGGCATCCCCTTTCACGCTTTCAAGCCCATTGTGCAGCCTCCCCGTTCCTTTCGGCTGGCTCGGTCTTTGTTTATGCTTGTTCATGCTTAATCAAGAGTGCGTCCAATTGTGCCCTGCCGCGTCTCGGCGGGTTATGCCCTGTCCTTCATCAGGCCGGCGGTTTGGCCATGCTATTGGCGACGCGGGGCTGGCCAATCGTGAGTTGTCCCTTCTTCTTTTTTTTTTTTAGACGGCATGACCGACTAGCAACTGCCATCATGGGGGAGCCCTGAGACTGGGAGCTGATGGCTGGAAGCTGACACTCCGAGCCTTCAGTGGTGGTGAATGGCGATCAACCACATTACCGCCGCTAGGGGATGTGCTAAGTTTGGGAATCAGCCCCATGATGCGCTGATGCTCGATGCGTCGATGCGTGTCTGTAGATGCGCAGATGGGTCATGGATGGTCCTTCTTTGATCGGCAGGCCAGTCGCGCACCAGGACCCAGCGCAGAGCCGCCGTGGATGCCGTGCGTCTTACACCGGCGCCTTTTTTGCCCGCGGGCTCACCGTCGCTGCACCGTCGCTGCACCGTCGCCGCTAGAGCCCGCTGCCATCAACTGGAGACCACCGTAGCGTGGAACAAAGACGGAGCACTCACCGTGTGAACGGACTAACACGGACAGAGAAGTGCTCGCGCGAGCTGTTAGGGCATAGATAGGCCAGTATCGCCGGCGTCCATCGGTGATAGAGGAGGGGACGTTGACCGGTGACAGGCCTTGCTACCTAGAACCCGCCTGACGCCAGAATGCCTGGTCCCCTCGAAACCTCAGGCATCAACGGTTCCCACGGAGCGGAAGGCATTGAGATGGAGGCAGGCAATCTGGGACGGAGATCACCACCGTATGTCCTGTCCCCGGTCCTGCCGTATTCTGTTCCCAAATCGGCGGGAATTGTTCGCCTCTCCTTGCTGGGCGGTGGCCTCTTCTCTTGCTTGACTGGTCTCCTTACTGGGCTGTTGGCTCTTGCGCTCTTTCCATCCGTTGTGACCTCCACTTATTACAAGCTTCCATCCTGACCTTACAGGGCTTCCAGAGCACCGTGGCCTTCCGGGCTGTTCTGCCCGGCTGCCTCCATCATGGCTGGGGCCCATGAGAAACCTCCGTGCCACCGTTGCTTGGATCCATCGCATCCGACATCACATCCATCCCAAATTCTATCTAGGAATAGTACTCACTCACTCGCTCACAGCCATGCCGTGGTAGCATCATCCAAAGAGAAGGCCTCCGTCAAAAAGCAAGGACCCTGTTCCAAGCTCCCACCCATAACGTTGAAACGCTCAGCCACCTTATTACGGCGCGTTAAAGGATTCTTTTCGGGCTGGTGGTGGTGTTCTGGTGGGGGCACCCCTGGCGCCCTTCCTGCAGGTACGGTGGCCCGCCCGCCAACCGATTCGCCCAGCGCTTGCAGGGAAGCCCCCCGGCGGCTGCTGTTTCGGGCGCTACCACCCCTAAAGGACCCCCCCCCTAACAGCCTCAGGGCAGCGCTATGATCTGTGGCGGTCGCCGCCTCCCCCGTTGCCCCAGACTGCCATCAGTGCCACCAGCAAGCCACCGGGGGAATTCGCTGGCGATGGATTGGGACGGTGCCTCAGTGCCACCAGAGCAACCTCAAACACGGATCGACGCTGGGCGTTCCAAAGCCCGGTAACCCCTTGGGCATGGACTCTATTTTCTTCATCGGGTGGCCTGAAGTCCTCTCCGGCGTTGTGCTCTTTCTTAGGTCCACACATATGTACGAGTAGACTTCCTGCCGGAAGCCGGATATACGGTAGCCATGTAGTAGAGATGCACCGTAACAGGTGCGGTGTGGCATCGGAACGTTCTCGTCACTTGCCTATCTGCACCCAGGTCAATACCATGTCGTTAATATTGCCCTCGTGGAGATGAGCCTGTACCTGCATGGCCAGCAGCAAAGCAAGCAAGCAAGTCCTCTACACCGCAGTGCAGCACTACGTAATACGCCGTACACAACCCAAGGCGATGGGAAACAAGGGCCTTTCCTATTCTCGCCATGCCACCCGCCCCTCGCCGTCTCGATCCAGACGTAGCGCCGTTCCATCTTGTCACCGCAACCACCGACCGGTCCCCGCCGTGGATGGACAGTGGCTAATCGATGACGGGTAAGGGGATCTGACCCAGGGAGAGAGAGAGAGAGAGAGAGAGAGAGAGCGGAGCACGGGGAGGATTGCGCGGAAGTCGGCCGTACTATGTACGAAGTACTCACACAGGTCACAAGGGACGCCCTGGACGACGGAGTGAGTGAACCGTTCACGGCCTTGGGCTCCGGCCTTTGGTTCCGGCCCATGGCCCCACGAGGTCGGGCAAGCATGGCATCGCCTGACTGGCTGGGTTCCATGACATGGTCCCGATGCCCTCCAGTCGATAGTTTCGTTCCGCGATATGAGCTGCAAATCTCGCCTCAACCGCTCAGCCGTTAATCAATCTCCGAACCAGTTTTCTCTATCTTCAACCATGTACGTCGTCGGCGTCTGAGATACGCGCCGACAGCACCAGACCAGAAGAGGCGCTTACATCGGCGTCTGCCTTTTGGTGCCTGAATGGCTTCTGGTGGCGCTGCCTGGTCGACGCGCCGTTGTTCGGGAGCCACGGATCGATCGACGACAGCGAGCAAGTTAGCAAGCTGGGGGACGTAAGTGGAGAGCAAGGCAAAGGTCCCGCACAAGCCACATTTCATGGTTGGCTGGCGCGTTGGACCTTGAGGAAGCATAAAAGTAAAATAGAGAGCCAAAAAAGAATTGATGCCATGCTTGCCCTGGCCCTCTTTGTGTGTGTTCATTTTTAGAAGCAGCGGCACTGACCACCCACCACTCACTCACTGTCGGCCCTGGCGGTGCGGCTTGTTTCAACATCAGGGCAGCCAATCGGAGTCCGTGGGGGAGCTCAACACTGAGACTGAAACAGAGGCCCCCCCCCCCCCCGCTACGGTTTAGGCCAATCGATCCCATCCGCCACCGTCGTTGTCCAAGTTTGTCTCAGAAGAGAACTTGCCTGGCGGTTCACCAGTCTCGATTGGGATTATGTCAAGCACATTGTCTCAATCCAGAAGATCTCTGGGCCAGAGGATTGTGTTTGAGCTGCAGGCAGCGTTTATCAGATGTCATCATGGCAGTGACAGATGCACTCTGCTGGTTGAATCACTTTCAAGCCACCAACCACAACTGAAGTCAACCGCCAGCGCAAGACAAGATGACACAGATGGCAGGATAATATAATGACACAGGATGATGACCTAAAGCAGGAAAGCAGGACAACTCTAAATCCAATTGTCTCGGGATAAAAACCGTACCTGCATTGACGCATCTCCAAACAGCAAAGAACCTACCCTACAACTCAGCTACATACATAGTAGTACGATGGGATCAGCTCACACCCTGGTCGTGAGAACCTTGAATCCTCCTATGTACGCATCCCGCTGTGCATATCCTCTCGGGAGTTTCGATGATCTATCACCCGTCGAAACAAAAGACGGAGCTGAATCTGACAAGACCTTCGTTGCGACGCATCACCGCAGCGCTCCAGCCTCGTTCTCCATTGTCCGTTCTCTGCTATCCCATCTCTCTCACCTGAATCTGGTGACACGAGCGGTTGGCCCCTCCACGACTGCGATCCTATCCCCTGCCTAATTTCCCATCGCGCCCCATTCCCACGCTCCAACGCTCCCATGCTAATTACCATGTACCACGATGCTACCACTCTTCTCAGTTACGCCCGGCCGTGTCAAGTTCCGGTTTCCGTCCCCGCTGCGTCTCCTCCACCTGTGCACTAACAGCACCGCGCTTGTCTTTCTATGCCACCGTGATATTGCCCCGCTTGGGGCGACTTGCGAGTGGCCCCTCAGCGGTGGCTCGTTCCCAGGTTCAGACATTCCCGCTCCGGCCCTTGTTTTTATTTTATTTTATTTTTTTTATTTAGCGGACTTGGCTGGTTCGCCTTGCCCGTAGGCGGCCGGCTCGGATGGCGTTTCTAGAAGGGTAATCCGGTCACGTCAACCGACGCTGCGACCAACTTGCCCTTGTTCCACATGGCTTCCTTCCGGGATCGCATTATTCAGCTCGACGGTGCTGAATCCGATCAGGATCCATCAAAGTGCATTTGTCCTACAGGCCATTTCGCGTTGTAATACCTAATGGCGCGGCCACAATACCGCCGACAAGCTGGGAAACGGAACGAAGCGACATCAGGACGTCCTGGAGCAAAATGGCAATAGCAAGACCAACCAACCCAGCGTGACTACTTCTCCCATTGCAACCCTGTCGGTGATGGCTCATCAGCGACCAGGGAATCCTTTTTGGGTTCTGGTCCGGGCGGCCTCAGGGGTCTCCAAGGGGCCTGCCGGGGGGTCTTGTCAGTGTCTGCCTTTTTGAGCCCTCTTGTTTCGGCTTGCGGTGACGACGTCTTTAGGGTTGGCCCCGCCGTTGCCGTCAGTGTTGTCTTTTGACTCCCGATATGTGCTTTTTCTCAACTGGTGGCTTGCGGCCGCACGTTGGTGATGTCGACAAGTACGACGAAATCCTTGGGCTGTGTGATTAGTTTCAACACAAACTCAATCACAATTATTCCCGCTTTGTAGATGGGACACACCAACGGGTTGTTCTCGTACAACGTAATAACTCATTTCCTTGTCGTATGTTTCCCTCTGGGCCTACGTACTACGTCGTAGCGATCTAACTCACTTGATGCATCTCATCTTGTGCTCATGACTGTACTCCATGTCCCATTTCCATCTCTCTCCTCTTGCCCGAGGACTTGGCACGTTCATGACCAGACGCTTGGATGATGTTGTTAAGCGATCGCGGTAATAAGCTTTGTTGTCGATGCCTTCATTCTCACTCGTTCATCGGCGTCCTTCTCCACTGATCTCCCAATCCCGGAACATCTATTTTCGACGTTTCATGCAGAGAATTACCCGACAACGTGCCTCGCGGAACCGAGATAACTCTTGGGAGAACAGAACGAAATTTCCCAGCTTGAACGGCGTTGGATTTTCCCGAGTTCCAAGCGATGGGGACTCTCCCTCCAAGGCCCGCCCCGACGCTGAAATAACTTGCCGAACTCGCGTGTTCTAGCTTCCCTCTCTCCCCTGAGAGCCAAGACTGACAGGCCTGTTGGGTACTGGTCTGCCCCCTTTTACCAGGGACGCATGGCCTGCCGGGCGCTGGGCCCCGGGTACCTGCAGATGTCCGCCTGGGGGTCACCGGTTGTGCACCTATTTCGGTACTAACACCTGAAGCAGGGCCTGTATAGGTTTTCCTCTTTTGGAAGGAGGAGGTGGCTGTGAACGTTTGGTCCTTGCCCATGTTCTGTTGGCTAATGGTAGGGGAGGCTTTTTGCTTTTCCACGACTCATTCATCCTTGCTTCGTGGTGCGAGCAGTCCGTGTACTTGATGTTACGTAGTACATAGTAAAGAGGAAGAGCCACTGGTCTATCAACAGAAGATGCTATGGGGATTTGTGCCCGTTTCTGCCATTGAGTCGGCTGACATGCAATCCCCGATGCGTACTCCAGTCGTGCGCTCTCCTGCACAGAGCTTCTATGGCGCTCCGAATGAAGCCATCTGAGACTCGACGTGTTTCACTAGTCTGTAGGTTCGGTCTTTTTGACGGTCATGGCCCCTCAATAGAATAATCTGAAACATTAGGTCTGAGGCGCTCAATCGTTCATACAGTGGCTTTCAGCCGTATTCAGTTGGAGAAAACAAGAAAAAAAGTGATCGTTGGCCTTGATGACGTTTTGAGGCTGCAGAGTCCGAGACCACTCCCACTCAACTCTGTAACAACTCTCTGTTTTCAACTTGCAGTTACTCTCCTAGCAAGTGGGATTATTGCTGTACCCCAAGTGTCTTGTTCTTCAAGCTTTGCTAACTCGATTTCGGCGTATTTTATATTTTATTTGTACCTGTTATCGTCTTTCGGCCGGTAGAAGTTCTATCGGCTTCTACGTCGTCGAAGCCTCAGCTGCTGCATGAGCCATCCTGCCTAGCCTTAGAATGCACAGCAGCGTGAATCTTTGCGCAGCGGGGCTTAGCCATTATTTGGCTGGACCATCCCAAGACTTCGCTTTAATTCGGTCACATGATGCTATCCCCGATGATTCATTCGCGGCTGGCGTCGTGTGTGTTGGATGGCTTTGGCGATGCTAGGCAACCACCCGACACAGCCTGACATTCTATGTATTTTCGGCGGATTGTGCTTGATGAGAATGCTTCCAAAGTCCAGGTGACATGTATAAAGTAGGCACTTCATCCTGTCAGTGTAGTATCTTGGTGTATTCTTCAATCAATTGTACCTTTGCCATTGTCAATTACACGTCACTTGTTGCCTCCTGCAGTGTTGCAATAGGTTGCTGATGATGAGCTTGAAACAACATCAACATACCTTCGACACGATCTCCCGGGAGCTTCCACACGGCATTATCTTGCACACGGATCTCCTTACCGGCTCACTTCTCACGCTCTATCCTTCATCAAGTCTCATCCCCAAGATACTCGCACTGCAAGTCCACGCCTTGCCAGACTGGGCTGTAAACGTGTGCTTCACCGCGTCAGAGGAGGCCCAAAAGCTCCAGCACTGTAGTGCTCCTCTGTTGGCAACTGGCGAGCCGTCTGGCAGGTTATATGTACGCGTTGAGGGTGCAACTGGACATTGGGTATATCGTGCCGATGAGACTTGGGGATCGTTTGGAGATGCGATGGACGTGAGTGAGGACGATATGCACTGGAAAGACGCAATGGAAGTTGACTATTAGAGATGCCTGCGTTTTTATGTGTTTTCTTTATTTCTTTATGCTCGAGTCTAGCGATGATGCATCAGAATGAAGATTTACCATTGTCTTTGAGAGTGGTCTAGGGTAGGCGTCTGGCGATATTCAAGGTGGTTATGTTGGTTGCGGCAGTAACTTAGATGTCTTGTAAGTAAGCCGATAGCATTAGAATAGCTATGTTGGTTCATACTAATATTTTCTTCCTATTTTTGCTACTGTTCATCTGGCTGGGTTGTCAGTTGGGTCATTAGTTGCCGTGTTGCATGCGAATTGCAACATCCATCCAAATCAACAGTCTGAGCTCAACGTGAATACTCGGCAATCATTCTGTACCATGGGGAAGGCTCCTTATCAGCAACGTGCGCATTACGAGGCGGCATAGTTTCCAGAAATTGACTTGTGAAACCTAAGTGATCCTTGAGACTAGATACCAGCCGCAGTAACTCATCTTTGACATCTTCTCCATTTCCGGTCCCTTGCGACACTCCTGTGGATGGCGGTTCTGGGAGCGGTGGTAGTGACAACGCTGGAAGTCCATCTGGTCTGATGTTGCTGCTATTGCCCTGAATCCTTGAGCGCTCAGCATGCTCGTTGCTGCTTGCCAAATTTTGCTGGTCGATTTGCCGAGTGCTGTGGAGCATGATCTGACTTGGCTCTTCTGGCACGTTGACACTTGTGCCGGTCCTGAAATCGCCTCCATCAACGTAAATGGATGGTTCTCTTATAGTTTGTGGATGATGTGACGACCCAGATGCATGTCGTTCAAGCTCAAAGGGTGTATGCCACATCTCAGACGGAGCATTTGAACTCGCCGTGGATGGGCGGGAGGTCTCGCGCAAGCCATCGAGTAAACTAGCATCAAGATCGATAAGACTCAAAGCGGACGCTCGGCTGTCCGATGCTGTCTTGTCGGGAGGAGCCACGGCAATTAGGCCTCCTTGACCTTGGATCAGGGTAAGTTCCTCGTCACTGCTGGCCGGATCAGAGTCATGCTGGAAATGAGGCCGGGCCGAGGCAGACGCTTCCGTTGGAAAGGTCCAATCCAAGGTCCGACGGCGATCTGAACTTGTCGGTTCGCTTGAGGGGGACCTATTCGAGGGTTTGATGGTCGACAAATCTGCTGATTGAGAGAAATCTTCGTCTAGAGCAGCGTCTAGATCGATGAGAGATTCTCGAACATTTTGTGTCTGAGTTAGTCGCCGAGCTGTACGCCGCCGGCTTCAGTGACAAAGACATTTGCGCACTTGATATCCCGATGGATAATTCCCTGTTTATGAACCCATAAAACAGCTTCAGCAACTTCCCGTAGAATAGGAATAATCCACTATTCTGGTAAATATCCTCTCGGCTTCATCAATGTTGAAACACTCCCGCTAGCGCAGTACTCTGTGACCATCCACATAGTATGACCAACGAGAAGAGCATCTACCACGGTGTTAACATTCTTCGCTCCACTACTACCAAGGAGCTTTAGGGTTTCGATCTCCTTGAGGATATCACTAAACGTGTCGGCGCTAGGATCAAGCGCATCCCCGTTTTCGATGTTGATGATCTTAATAGCGACGAGTTGGCTGGGCTTGGTGCCGCGCGCCTTGTAGACGCGACCGAAGCTTCCCTTGCCGATAAGTTCCAAAAGATGATAAGGAGGTAGTTTTTTTCTGGACTCGACGCATTCTTGCAGTATGAGTACTTGCATCTCCTTCGCATCCTTGATGGCATTCTGCCGGGTCGCTGAAAAGTGGGCGTTGCCCAAATGAAGGGTCTCCATTTGTTTGGCGAGCGAGTGAGAGGTCGGTTGTGTTGATGCAATGGGACAGTCAATATAGAGAGACGGATACTTGGAAAGGCTTGATAGATATGGCGATGTTGAGGTTGACTGAGCTTGAGGTGATGAAGAGGATGTGAATGTGCATGAATGAATGAATGAATGAAGCATTCACTTTGTTGGTCCCTCCAATTCTTTTCCCTGGTTGCCTGGGTTCCTGTATCGGCTGTGCTCGTTCAGGACTTACCGGGCCACAGTGGCTGACGCCTTCTAAATTTATCCGATCGAGCCCAGAAATGTGACCAGAACTTCTCAAACTACATAAGGAGAATGCTATACTAACAAGTAAGATTGATTTAATATTACATCTTATTCTTATCAAACTTGAATAGTCTGAATTTATTATATTACTTTAATAAGTTTAATATTATTAAATATAGCTTAAATAAAACCTCCAAACATATTCTTATCCTAATCTAGTACAATAGACTCTAGTAATTTCTTTACTTCTTCGACAAGATTCTCCTTAGGAACGAGCAGCCCTTTATCCTTCTGCTCCGTATCCTTGTTTCCAACATGCAGACGCTTCACCCGAACCTGGCCAGCCTTGATCTCGTCCTGCCCCAGTATGACGGCGACCGGCGCCCCCTCGGAGGCACTGAACTGCTGCTGCGGCTTGGGCTTGACCTTGGCGGAGAACTCGGCGCGTATGCCCGCGTTCCAAAGCTGGCTGGCCACGTCCATGCGCTCGAGGAGGAGCCCTTGAAACTCCTTGCCGCCGAATGCCATGACGTACACGTCAGCCTCGCGTGCCAGCTCGGAGGCGCTCTTTTTCTTACGCCGTGCGTCGAGGAGTGTGAAGATCCGGTCCACCCCAAAAGATATGCCGACACACGGCAAGGGACGGCGACCGTACATGCCTACCAAGCCATCGTAACGGCCGCCCGCGGCAATGCTACCGACCTGTGTAGGCTGATTGGCCCCGTCGGGGATGACTTCGTAAATCAGGCCGGTGTAGTAGTCCAGGCCCCGAGCAAGTGAGAGGTCGAACGAGACCTTGTCGATGACTCCCATGGCCTCTAGGTATGACGCGAGTAGCTTCATGTCGGCTATGCCCTTGGCCACACTCTCGTTTGCGCTCAGCTCGACATCGGAGCTCAGGTTGTCAAGCATCTCGCGCATGCCGCCGCTGCGCTGCACGAAGCCGCCGACGCGGTCCGCGATCTCGGCCGAGAGACCCTTCTCAAGCATCTCCTTCCTGACCTCGTCCCACGGCGACTTGTCCAGCTTGTCCACGGCGGAGCTAGTGGGGCGTATCTTGTCGCTTGGCACGCCTGCCACCGCGAACACGCCGTCGAGGATGTTGCGGTGGTTGAGCTTGATGGCGATGCCCATCTCAAAGGCCTCGAAGACCTCGGCGATGATGCGCAGGATCTCGGCGTCGGGGATCATGGGGTCGTAGATGCCGGCGATGTCGAAGTCGCACTGGTAGAACTCGCGGAGGCGGCCGCGGGAGATGGCGGGCTGGTCACGACGGTAGACCTTGGCGATCTGGTAGCGCTTGATGTGCTGGACATCGGTCCGCATGGCGAGCCAGCGCGCAAACGGAACCGTCAGGTCGTATCGCAGGGAGCAGGCCTCGCCGCCTTGATCCTCGAGGTCGTAGATTAAGCGCGAGTCTTCGCCATATTTCTCGGAAAGAATGTCTCGGAGCTCGAAGACGGGCGTGTCTAGGGGAATTCCGCCGTGGCGCTCGAGAACAGTGCTGATCGTCTTGCTGGTGACTGGTTAGCAGAGCAGCTGGAAATGTGACTCTTTGGCACGAACAAGATGTGATCTCGTAGAAGTAGGTCACGTCCGACCCAATCTCGGGTTCCTTTCGGCGTTTTGAGTTGAGCGCTTTGTCGAGCAGGCGCGCAATCCTTGGTCGCCATGTTTTAGTATATGGTAGAGTGGGTTGAGAGGGAAGAGATAGTCGCTGACGCTGTCAAGTAGGAACTCGCAGATGGTTTATGTGCAGTTTAACTAAATTCAACAATTATACTGTTAGGTTGATGATTCAGATTGGTGACTCACAGCCACTTTTCAGGCAGCAAGAGTGCAGAAGCAGGGTTATTAATCCGAGGCCGTACCCAACAGCTGAAAGGTACTAGTTCGTTCTCAGGTCTAGATAGGTATACAGAGGGTTTCCGACTCACACGTCCTTGCGCGCATCGTGACATTATAGAGAGGCTCTTGAATCCTCGTTAGTAATGTGGTTATTTTGCGTCGCCCGGTTTGCTGGTAGGCAATTGATGGCAATTCTTCATCCTCCGTCCAGACCTTGTTCTACCCAGCTAAGAACAATAGTTGTTTTGTCTTTAAGGACGACCTTGAATGATATACGGCACTTTGAGCCGTGTACTGACTTGCGATACTACTAGATTAATTCGAGCAGCTGAATCGCTCGAACGAGACTGTTCACTGAATCGACCCATTGCAGGAGCACAAAGCGCGGCAGTTGGAGCACGTCGAGACGAGAACTCTTTGAAACTCTTTCGCCGACAAACATAGAGTCACGAGGTGGTGCTGAATTGGGTTTCGGGCTGGGTTCATCGACGTGGCAAGCCCTTTCATCGCTATCACCATGTGTGATGGCTCAGCCGATCGCATGAACTAGAGGCTAAGCTGGCCTTTCAAATTTATTAGCTTCTGCTCGTCCTAGCCGAGATATCGCAGAAAGTTAGAGGCTTCATCCACCGCCTTGCATCTTTCGTATCCTCTCCTCCGCCGCCCTCGCCCTGCGCTCCCGCTCTAACCGCGTGCGCATCTCCGGCGTCAAGCCACGCGCCTCAGCCTCCCTCCGCTCCTGAGGCGTCTTCGTCAGGCTCGTCGCGAGCGTGGTGCCCTTTGGCTTTCGGCTTTCCGGAACCTTGGGACCCTCGGATCGCAAGCGTTCCTCCTCGGCCCGGCGTCGTTCTGTCTCCTTTGTATCGGCCTCCTTCTTCTCCCGTTCATCACGCTCATCGGCCTCGGCCTTAGTCATGGGAGGAGGCACCCTGGCCTCGTCCCAGGACCACTTGGCTTCCCCCAGCTCAGACCGGCCGACCCGGAAGGCGTCTCGGGTGGACCGATCGCCTGCGAGTTCGAATGGTGTTTTGCCTTCATTGTTCTTGATCGTGGGATCTGCGCCGCCCCGCGCGAGGAGTCCCAGCACGAGCGGTGCCGCATTTTGAGCAGCGGCGAGATGAAGAGGTCGAGGAGCATGGTAGTTCTGCTCTGGAGGTTGGAACTCGAAGTCCGGGCTTAAGGCGTTATTTTTCAGGTATGATAGTAGTGCCGGAAGTTTTGACCTCCGAGTAAACGCCTGTAGCTGAGACGTGTGAAGCAAGGCTGTCTCTTCCTCCTCCGACAGCTTGGGCTTGGCAGGTTTCGACTCGGCCGCTTTCTTCGGGGTTGACGTAGGCTCAGTCTCTTTCTCCTTGGCAGGGTCGATTTCTTGAACCTTTAACCGCGTCAACTCGATAAACGACCGCATGAGTTCCTTCTGCGTTGCTCTCCGCGTGCTGAAAGGAAATCCCCGTAGTCTCGTGTCATTATGCTTCAGGACTTGGCCATCGTACGGGCCAAACAGCGTCCTTCGATTCGTCGAGCCCGTGGCCCGGATGAATTGCAGCTCAGACGTATCTAGTAGACCTTTCCAGTCCTGGAGGAGGGCGCGCACATCGTCGACCAAGGCCTGCTCGTTGTAACGTCGCAAGCTCGAACCGGCCGAGTGCGCGGTACCCTTAGAGTTGTCGTTGGCTGATTGTGAACCACCCTGTTTTCGTCGCGTGGTATATCGGTGGAAGGTCTTGTGGGCGAGGACGGTTGCCTCTCGGTTCATGGTAGTTCCACCTTTGCTCGGACGCGGGGCGAGTGACACTACCATTGCTGCAAAATGACCACCTCCAATCATGCAGAGGAAGATGTGTGGCCCCTTGTAGGCAAGTTCTGGGATGGCTCCCTCTTTGGGGATCTTGGGCATCGCTATGGGCGCCACTTGCTTCTTTTTTAGAACCTCAACAAGGACGGAGTTCCGTTGCTCATCTCCTGTGAGGATTGCGCGATACATGCCAAAGTAGTTGTTCTCCGGAAGGACAGGAGAGCCGAACCAGATTAGCGGAGGTTTACCGCGACTCTTCCTGCCCGAGCTCTCATCTTCATCCTCATTTGGACCGTCTTTTTTATCCGCGAGCTTGGCCTGTCTCTTTAGGAGGGCTGTAAGCGTAGAGTCCTGTCGGCCATCCTCCTCTTCATCGTCTGAGTCGTCCGAATCTGATCCGGAAAGGGATTCGTCCAGGTTGCCAACTAGCTTCTCAAACTCGACCTCCGACACAGGCTTCTGTCCTCGTAGTTTCTGCTTGAGGTTGTAATGGTGTAGATCGGATTTTAGGTGACCGCGCTGGTCGAGGAGCGTTGTGAAGGTAAGGCCGCAGAGCGAGCAGGCCTGGGTGCCGACGAGACTGCTTTCGGGGGCGGCAGAGCTGTCGGCGGGGGATGAGGTTGTGGGATCGGCGGTGACGGAATCGGTGTCGGCACCTGACTTTAAGGTCAAGGAATTCAGGACCTCAGGCGGAAGATCGTAGACTTGGGGGATAATTAGCTTTTCGATGTCGCAAGGAATGGCTGAATGGATGGCGGGGCAAAGGTGGGCTTACGGTAGAGCGGCCGCCGCAGGAGATCGTCGCTATTTTTTGACATTGCGATACTCGGTGACCTGTGGACTGGGTGTTGTTTGTGTGGAGGGGTAGAGCTGTCGCAGTTCAAGTTGCGAGGTGCGAGCTCTTTTCAACCTGAAGCTGTTGAATCAAAAGGTGGATAGATGCGTCACAACGATGAATCGCTGCTCAGCCTTCCATGTTAGCCTGAGTCAGTCGGCCAGCTGTAGTGGGGTTAATTAGAGGGTGGTGGGGTTGAACTGGTCCCCGCTGGTATGTGGCTGTGTGGCTGTGGTGGCTATGGCAGTGGTGGTTTTGCGAAGGCGCAAACCGCTATAAAGATACCCCCGATACATACACGCCATTGTGCATTCCTTGGCAGTCCCATCTTATCTTATCGCCCACCAATGACGGAACACATCGACGTCACTGAATGCATCATCTTTCAGCTCTTCCAGGGTTGTTGGACGCGTAGGTTTCCACCAACACAAAGCCGGTTATCATGTTGCGTCAGTGGTTCTACAATGTACCCTCATGATGCAGTGATGCAGTGAAGCTTATCCCTAAACCAAGGCAGCTGCCGTGATCGCGGCTGGGATCGTGCCAGGCTTTTTATGCTTACCCCGCCCCTGGTCGCGTCTGTTTGCGGCGTCGACTAAGGTAGTACCTACCTCGCTGACTCCATCTGTAGTGATGATTCACCTATAAATACACCTGGCTGTGAGGTCTCGCTCCCTCGTTCTTCTTCTCATCATCCGTCGTGCTTTTCCTTCATCTTAAACAACCCAGCAATCTCAACACCTACATCAACACCAACATCAACCTGACTTCACTCCAAGCCTCACCACCATGGATTTCCTCAAGGGCATGACCGGCGGCGGCGATAAGCAGTCGGACAACCAGACCAGCAACCAGTCCACCAACCAGACCGAGGAGAAGCGCGAGGACAGCGGCAGCGGAGGCGGCTTCATGGACAAACTTAGCGGCGCTGCTGGCGGCGGTGCCCAGGGCGAGAAGAACGAAGACGGGCTTGACAAAGGTAACAACTCCCAAACCTCTCTTATCGATGTCTCGTCGCAGTCGCTAACCACTCACTCCCGTAGCTGTCGACTTTGCCCAAGAAAAGTTCCTCGGAGCGGGCGACCAGAGCAACGAATCCGCCGCCGAGCAGGCCAAGGATGAGGCCATGTCTGACTTCATCCGTGACAAGTACAAGCAGACCACCGGTAATGAATTCTTCATCAAGGACAAGGACAAGGATTACGGTCTTTAGAGTGTTGAGCAGACAGCCTGAAACACGTGTACGTTAGGATTGAAGACGAAACATTAATAATTTGATCATCATCCTCCCGTGTCCCCTGTGTGATGTCCTTCCATCGCCCTTTTCCATCTACTGCGAGTGAGCACCCCCATCGAGCAAAAGCGACGCTTTGTTCCGAAGGTCAACCACTACTCGAATGTGACCGACACTCGGCGGTACCATCTCGCTGGCAGCCAGAACTCGCGCCGTCTTCACTGCGCTCTTGATTTGCCGGCCGTTGAGAATCATGACTCCCGGGTAATATTCTAGGTGTTGGAGGAAGACTGGGAGAACCGTATCAACAACTTTCATCATAACCTTTCATGCTTGGGAGCACTCACCTGAGACCATCTGGTTGCGCACGAGACTGTCGGTTGAGCGAATCTTGAGGAACACGTCGGCCTCGTCAATCAGCAGAACGGCATTCCACCGCGCACAGCGTGTGAGCGCGCACTTCAAATAATGCTCGACATCACCCACTAATGTACTAAGATTGCTAACACCGAGCCTGTACAAATGCCGTTCTAGGTGCTCAGATACTACATATCGCTGTTAGTATCATCATCTACTCGCAATCCGGTAGAGGGTTAGCTACCAGTCCCGGGCGGTCCACACAGTAGCAAGCCGAGACCCGTTCCTGTGCAATATTGTCGATCCTATTACTTTTTTAGAATAATGCAATCCATGCCTTTCAGGAAAGAAATCGTCGAAGCTGACTGACTAGTGGGCGGATACAAAGCTGAGAACCAGATTCTTCTCGGCTTCTTTGAGGATGAGTTTGTTAACGGCATCGAAATTCCATGTGAGATCTTTGATGTTGTCGATACTGAGCTGGCCTGCTGACTGTTGGGGTCGGGGTTCACTAAAGGAATTTTTGACTTACACCACATCTTGTTCTCCGTTGCGAAAGCATGCACCGTGAGCACTGCCAACATACACTGCTCATCGGTCAAAGGAGTCAAGTCTGGTTCGTCAATGTTCTCGGGTTAGTATCCCTTAGGCTGGATATGGCGAAAATTGCCGTCTTTGGAGTGACTGCCATGGACGTTGGATCTTGCGTTCTCTTTCCTGATAGTATCTGTACCCTTGAGGCTATCCAAAGGGCCTAGTGTAATGGGAGGACTCCGATCTTCGTCGTATACGTATTTCTCATCGATCATGACCCGTTCTGTCAACTAGGTGTTTAGTTAGCGCTGTGCTGTTGCTTTGCTGTTGCTGGGGAATATAATTGACGGACCGCTATCTTCGAGCCCTCGTCTTAGTTGATATGATTTTGCGTGTGGTACAGTTCTTTCATCACAGTTCACACAGGACGGCACATAAATCACCTCGCATGAGACCAATCCAGTACCCCGATACATTTCCAGCTTGGGAACATGTCTCAGTTTCTTGAGCGAGATTGGGCAGTGGTTAGAACACCGCCGGCTCATTTGATGCTATCACAGCCCCCGCGTCACATATGCATGCGCGCATGGATTCGTCACCAAGAGAGGTTCAATACGGGATTCATCGAGATGGTTGGATTGGGCCACGTCATGCGTGTCTGCAGGGGATCGCGAATATGCAGCAGCCCGGTGAGCAGCCAGGTTGCACAGTCTCGCTGATTACGGAACATGTCAAGAGAGAGATGTCTGAGCGGTTTCTGCAATTCAACCAAGCGGCTGGCCATTGGTAGACTGGCCACGGGACTTGAGGGAAAAGGACCAGTTTATCTTGTCCAGTTTCAATAATCGTCGATGAATCCCAATCCAGCCTAACCAAGAAATGCATCGGGTGATTGCTGAAAGATTAACTGTCTACTGTGAGTGAGTGGCTATGGAAAACCCCGATATTACTGGCGACCTTACGATCCCATTGGTATGAGTGTGTAGATAAGCAGTTATTCTGTAGTTAGAAACTACTCTGTATTCTTCGAGAAAGCTGCCGTTGATGTGCTTGGTGCGTGCCTCATCGTCGTTGTGGTTAATCCATCGTAGATTGGCACGACATTGACCGTGGCTCGTCCGTCGTAGTGCATATCTCTTACATGGTGTCTACTATCCTCATAGGCTGTCGCATGCCCGAGGGAATCGGCGTCTGCGCCATCATGAAAGCCGGGGCGTCATGCCAAGGACATCCAGAATTACACTGGCTGGTCCACACCCAATCAAGTATCTATCAGATTCTGGACAGAAAAGAATCAAGCTACTGTGTTGTATAAAACCAGCAGATCCAACATTACAAGACATAGTATCCGTAGGTATCGTGTGCCTAGCAACACACACTAGGCCCCGGAAGCGTCACACTCTTGATGTCGTGTTCTCAAGGCTCTCCATTACATCACTGGTCCACGTCCTCAGCTCTTCCGGCGACGCCCAGACATTTGCGTCTGCAAGGGCATTGCTGAAAAGTGTCTCCAATGAACGAGATGAAACGTAAACGACACCAGGTTCGTTGCCCATAGGACCTACGAGACCATTTGAATTTGCCAGCAGGCCAGCTGCGGTTGGGCGTAAGAGCGGATCCCGAGACAGACATGCCTTCATTGTCCGAATAAATGAAGCCGGGACAGGAACGTCTCCTAAACCCTTTTCGTCAAACTCAATGGGGTGGTTGGGATCAGTAATGGCCATTGCCTTTTGTGCAAGGCCTTGGATGTGGGCAAATGGCTGTAGCCCATAAACAAATTGATAGAGGATACAACCCAGACTCCATATATCGCTGGGCTTGCCGAATTTAAAAGTCCTGTCCGCGGCTGTGGACCGGGTCAAATTCGAAACGCTCAGTGTCTCCGGAGCCATATAGTTAGGCGTTCCCGCTAGGTTGTCTTTGTAAACATTGATGGTATCATCCGGGATGGAATTAGCAATGCCGAAGTCAACGAGCTTGAGATCGCCATTGACTAGGACGAAGTTTGCAGGTTTTAGATCCGAGTGAACAACATCATGGCTGTGAATACAAGCAACACAATGAAGCATTTCAACCCAGTAATGCCCAATAAAGGGCATATCCAGTTTCGGACTCCGTCTGAGGCGGTCTTTGATCAGGTTGTCAAGGTCTAATTGGCCCATTTCCATAACCTTTACAGGTTAGTAATAAAAAACAGGAGACTCAAACCAGGTGCTTCGACGTACCATCTGTAGGCAGTTCTTGGTTTCGTCGATGGCCCAGTGACTCAGGTAAACCACTCGGTTGGTCTGACTCAGGCGTTGTAGAAGAGCGACCTCGTTTTTGATGAGAGCTTTCGATCGCTCGTCTAAGTGCCGGAGAGGAACCGTCTTGTATGCCCATGATCGGTTATTCGCTGAGGCAACTTGATAGACGCGTCCACTCCCACCTTTCCCCAACTTCTTCAAGACAGTGTATGGCGTGCCTTGAACAGTGATGCGCTTCGTCGGTTTGCGCTTGCCTGACGTCGTCTTGCGACCATCCACGTCGGCTAGTTTCGGTGCGGCGGGCGGAGGAGCGACAGCGGGTCCCTGAGTAGACGCGCAATGACTCGGTGTATTATTCCTTAGGTCCTCGGGTTCAGCTTGAAGAGGTTGATGTGATGTTCTTCGGGCGGCTCGCTCCGCAGACCCATTTCTTGGGCTACTCTGATCACGACCGGACAAGGGCGATCGTCTGTGGTTGTCAAGCTTCACGACAGGAGGGTGTCTTTCAGCTTGCTTCTAGTTAGCCATTTTCCAAACGGCGCGAGCCCGAACCTCCGTTTGTTTACCGATTCCCTGCATTCAGGAGCAGTGTCCTCGATTGGAACAGGCGTTATGAATATGCCTTACCACTTAGGCTCGTTCTTTCAGAGGCGGGGGATTGCTGGACAATGGGACAGTTCTGGTCAGAAACGGGGACCAAGACAACATCCTCCAAGCTGGATGTCACGGGGCTCCATGCTGTCTGTTTTGGCATTCTCCTTGGTGGTCGCTGAAGTGAGGTGGGCACAGTTGCAGTCGGCGGCGAAGGATTGCTGCCAGACTCTTCTTTTCCGACTTTTCCATTGACTCGACTATTGTATACGGCCTCGGTCTCCCCGATTTCCCCGATCTCTGTTGGGCCTGTGAGACCTTCAGGCGCTCGGCCGGTTGAGCCGAGTGCAGTCAACGAATCTTGACTAGCCAGCAGCGCTTGCGTGACGGCACTGAGCTGGATATGCGGGAGAGAGATGTCGTCGTCTGATTTATCAGCTGAGGAATACTCCATGATGGCCAATTTCCAAAGAAGTAGCTGATGCAGAGTAAAAGTTGTTGGATGGTTCGTGAATCTGCCGTGCGCGCGCGTTGTTTGTTTGGATTCACGACCTCGCGTTCCTACAGGGACGTGTTGCCGCATAACCGTTATCTAATCCGAGGTTCCGAAAAAAAAAAGGAATACCTAATCCTAGGTACAGGCGTTGGACCTGTAGATAGTGAATATAAGCGCTATCGCACTGTAGTTAAATGGTAAAATAAAATACCCTTTTCTATCAGGATTTTAATTATCGCATAATACATTGTCAGATTTCTTCCATAACTGTGTTTATACCAGTCATGATAAAGCTTGGTTGCAGAGTGGATACTTGCTTCTCCCCTCGTCTTCTCATCGACGAGGTAATACGCCCATCGTGGTTCCTGACAACCGCGCAAGCGCTAAAGCGTCGACCCTAATCGAGGGTATTCTGTAATCCCGTTTTGATCATCTATATCAGGTATTCCCTTCCCAAATGCAATAACATCATGTCTGCGATGGTGGTCAGATGACTCGATAATAGTACTGAGGGATTGCTGTCACGTACCCGGCGAAGACACTGAGGCCACCCTCTAGGTCCATGAAGTGCTTGCAGTCTTCGGTCAAACTACCCTCGTAGTTGGGACTTGTGAAGAAGCCTTCAAAGTCGTCCCATGTTCTGAACCATAGTGTTGAGCATCCGTCGAAGTCCATGGCGTTCATTCCGATCCTGGCAAGCCCTGCCCTCATTTCGGGAAGTTGGTGGTGCTGTAAGCAATGTCAAGACGGTAAGTAACGGTAACCCGTCGAATAAGCATTGATAATACCTGAGTATATCTTTGGACTTTGAAGAGACCAAAGTCCTTCGAGGCCACCGTCAAGTCTGCATGTACTTGAGCCCAGTGCTTGGAGAAGTGCTCATACGAGACGTTCTTCTTCTTCTTGAAGTATATTGAGACCTTGACGCATGCTGCAAGATCAGTCAATTTCAAGTACCTGATTAGTGGCGATAAATTAACAGACGTTGATAGTGCACCTCATTCTCATACTTGAAGTGCTCCAAGGTGAAATGGTGGCTGATTTGGACATGGCCATCAGCTGGATCAGTGTTTGGCATGATGAGTGGTATGGAACAATACTTGAGAGAGTTATAGATTATAGGCGAGTTTTAGACATGAAAAGTCGAGTACGAAGGCACAAGTTAAGCAGTTTTGCCACCGGCAAGGCTCCTATTTCACAAGAGGGCGACGATGCGATGCCAACCACTGCTCTTGGCATGCGATTATATTATATAATAGGGTAGTCTTTATCCTGAACAGTTGCCAAGATCTGTTCCAAGTGTACTGCTATTCCTAAAATGCTAGTCACCAATACTGTAGCGTGGGAGGACTTTGAAGATGATTGGAAGATCTACCCGGATGGCTTCATCCACGGAAAGCGGCTGGTCAACGCCAAGGGTTCTCCGCTTGACATTGTTCTTCCGGTAAAGACTTTTACGGAACTCATATATGCTCAAGATGCAAGTCTCTTTTATGGATGAGGCGAGCATGTGGCGTCGACTTTGACTTACACTGGGTGGATCTCGTGAAGTCGTCCCGCCGACCAGGTAGACCGCGAGAAATAGATCTAGGATCGGCAAAGCCAAGCCGAAGAAGCGGAGAAGCGGAGAAGCAGAGAAGCGGAGAAGCGGAGAAGAGGAAGACATGACCCGGTGGGGTTCGTTTCTTTGGAATAGTTGAAGGGGAAATGGTGGCGTATGGGCCCGTTCCTCAATGGGGTTAATGCTCTTCACATGATAGAGTTGGAGGGATCCCGAGAAAGACGAAGCAAGATACGCTTCATAAGGTATATGTAAGTAATTCCTAGTACTCAAGACGTGTCATAATGGAACCCCTCTTGTGCTTGACAGAGCAGGTCACCGTCTACAGGAGTCTATAACCCACCGTTCTGCTTAGCTTTGTGCTCCTCCAACCTCGCCAACTGATTCTCCATACTCGTCGCCTCAATGACAACCCTAATCGACTCATCGCAAAAGTCAGGCAAGTCGCGGAAATAGAACCTATCCGCGTTTATCTCCACGACGAGGCCGTAGTTCTCCCCGTCGACGACCTCGCGGCCCCACGCATCCGTCATGGCGCCGCCCTCCACCAGCATCTCCACGGTTGAGGCTATCCGCGAAAGCGGGGTGAAGTACGCTTCCGGAAATGTTGTCCACTCCTCCGCGTTCATCAGGTTGGTCTTCACCGTGCCCGGGCAGGTCGCGTACACGCGGATGCCGCTGGAGTGGTGGTAGGGGAATGCGATGGATCGCATGAAGTGGATGACGCCGGCTTTGGAAGCTGAGTAGATGGGGCAGTACTGTGATGGATACTGGTGGTTGAAGTTGTCAGTTTGTTCGTATTTTTATTACCATAACCTGTATTTGTAGAGGGCTTATAGAGACGATAGAACAGTGAGTTTCGACTTACCAGCCCGCCCACACTCGCCGTCATCACCAACGAGGCATCCTTGCCCTTGTGCGGGCTCCGACGGAAGAAATGCAGCGCAAGGTAGCTCTGATTAATGACCGAATTCAAGTTCACATCCAGCGTTTTCTGGCTTGGCTCAGGCGGAACGCCGTCGCTGTCCGGCGTGTCGTAGAAGTTGTCCCTCTCGACAACCCCCGCGTTGGCAAACACGAAGTCCAGGCGCCCGGCCTGCGAGAAGACCCTTTCGAACGCGGCGGAAAGCGACCCCCACGACGTCACGTCGACTTGGTGGAACTTGGAGTTGGGGAGAGACTGCTCCGCTGCTACGCCGGCCTCGTTGTTGAAGTCCAGCAGGTGCACCGTCCAGCCCTTGGGAGCGAGCGTCTGCGCGACGGCTAGGCCCATCCCGGAGGCCCCGCCTGTGATGAGGGCGACTTTAGAAGACGTCATGTTGTAAGGACTCGGTTGTAGGGAATGACGCAACGTAAGGTGGTGAAGTTGTCTACAGCATCACCAGCCGGCGCAGCTCCCCTTCTTCAACTACACCACCAGGCATCATGCCGAAGTACCGTGAGATCCCGTGGGAACAAAGCTGAGAAAGGTTAACTTATCCTGGATCCCTAGCGGATTCCACGACGTCTTTAGACTAATCACCTCGGAAAACAGTTTGCAGTTCCACCGGAGCTGCATTTCGGGTGGATAAGTCTATCCCGAAGCCCCGCAACTCCGGATATCTCCCCGCACTGAGCTAGAAGGGGAGCTATTCCCACTAGACTAGAAGGAAAATGCGGATTTGGCTCCCCTAGGATGGCCTATGCTGCCGGAGCCCACTGTTAATGCCTAAGGTAAGCTGCTATACCTATCGCATAACCCTGGGTAAGCACTATATCTTAAACTAATATTCATATTTTAAAAATTAAAATATAGATAAGATAATAGGTATAATATAGATAATAATGTATAGCTATTTAATTATTAAAATATATAGGTATCCTAAGTATTAGTACTATATATTTTCTTATTTCTTATTTACCTTTATTATTTATAAATAATGCTTCCTTAATAGAGAAATTTAGTATTTATAGCTAATTATACTAAGTCTAATAGCTAGAAGAATAGTAAGTATTATAAGCATAATAAAGAAAGAGTCCTTAACTTCTATAATAAGAAGACCTTATATAATTAGGATTTAGTTCTTAATATTTATATAGTATATATATTAGTTTCTTTATTTCCTTCTAATAGACTTTAAGCTAACTAGATAAAAGGTAATATTAAGAAAGCTTAAATTATAAGTATTAGTTTAAAGACTATAAGGTAAGAGTTCTCTATCCTAAGGTATTAATACTAGAGGTATATAAACTTAAAGATTTTTAAAGGTTTTATAAAACTTAATCTAAAGGCTAGTTTAATAAGTCTTTTACTATTAAAAGCCTTCTCTTAAAAGTAAAGGTATTTAAAGCTAGCTTTTACTAAGTAACTTAGGCTAAACTTACTAATATAAATACTTAGGAGATTAACTATATATAGATAATAAATAATATTAATATATATTTTTAAAGTTAATATAGAATATAGTAATTAAAAAAGGTTTTACTATATAAGTATAAAAGTAATATTTATAATATTAAGAAACTAAAATATAATTTTAAACTATTAAACTTAGATTAATTTATAGATAAGCTATAAATAGACTATAACTTCTATTATACTTATAAGAAAAACTAAATCTAATTTTACCTTTAATTTCTATAGTTTTATAATAGTAAAACTAAATAAAGTAGATTATTTAAGGTAAATATACTCTATAAGATTAAAACTATATTAGTCTTATTCTTACTTTATACTAATCTCTAGAAGGATATTTCCCTTATCCTTAAATAGATAGTTAAAGGGAAACTAAGATTTATTTATAAGTTAAATTAATATACTATTAAGAATAATAAAGATCTAAAGAATAATAAGTAAGTATATTCCTATAGTATTAAGCAAAGGCTAATATAATATAGTTTTAGGATCTCTAGTAGAAAATACTCTATTCTTTACTATAACTCTATATTCCTACTCTTAAATCTTATTATTACTAATAATATACTAAACTCTAAAGACCTTCTAGTAATAATAAATAATAATAGTAATAATTAAGTTAAGTAGATTAAATTAGCTTATAATCTCCCTATATACTATTAGGTTAATTACTAGGGAAATGTCTATTCTACTAAGTTAATAACTTTTACTATCTTTATAAGTATTTTCTAAGGTTTTCTATTATAAGAAGGATACTTTAAGGTATTTATATTAATATATATAATCTAGTAAAAACTTAGAAAATAACTTAATAGTAAGAATTATTTTATTTCTAAATAAATATACTTTTACTTTTACTAATACTAAATAAGAGTATTATATAGAGATAGAAAAATCTTAATATATACTTTAAGTAGATTACTATATTTTTAGATAAAGTTATATTATAAATATTTTATCTTATAATAGTTTTATTACTTTCTATAGTAAAAAGCTAGATTATATAGCTATTAAATATTTCTAAGGTATTAGCTAATTCTAATAGCTTAATCTTTTAACTTAATTTCCTATTACTTAATAAGATAAATTATATTAACTACTAGAAATTATAGTATATAACTAGAATATAACTAAAGTACTTAATAAAGAGAGGAAAAACTAAGTAAAATAAAATTAATAGAATACCTTAAAAAAAATTAAAAAAACAGCTTTAAAGGAATACTAATAAAACTATCTTAGGAAGTTAAGATAAGAGAAATTACTAAAAGGTAATTATTCCTAGGCTCTTAGTAAGGATTTAAACCTATTAAATATCTTTATCCCTAAGAAAGGCTAATTTACTAATAGAATAATAAGTACTTTCTCTATAAGTAATAAAGAAAGGCTTAAGGTAATATATAATATATACTTACTCCTTATAATCTATTAGGATATTTTCTATTATCTAAGTAAAGTACTTAATAATAAAATATACCCTTATTATAATATAATATTAGAAAGGTAAAAATAATCTTATTTAGTTAAATTTAAAACTAATATATATTTAATATTAAGAAATATAAATATTATAAATATATTTATTATTATTAAAGAAAAGTAATAATTAAGGGATTTAGTATTTTTCTATTTAAGCTAAAGTTCTATTTCTTTTATATAAACTTCTTAGAAAGTAATAAATAGAATAAGAATTATTAGAATTATTTATTAGTATTATTAAAGTAATATAACTTAATTACTTATTATAATACTTTAATTTATTCTACTTTTTACTTATTATATATTTAACTAAAATACCTTTTATTAAGCAAAAGGATATAGTCTTAAGAATATAATACTAATATAATATACTATATAGAGGGGAATTACTCTTAGCCTTAGTTTTATTATTAATATAACTATTTCTATAAGAATAAAAAAAACTAATTATTACTATTTCTATAATATCTATAATTATTAACTTTAAAGAAAGTAATATATAGATAAGTAAATAATTATAAATAGTAAAGTAAAATAGTTAAAAGAAAGATACTTCCTTTACTATAATTAGTCTATAGACTAAGACCTTAATATATAGAAAAGGATTAGTTATAAAAGGTAAAGGTAAAAGGTTAAAAGAAGGATAATCTCTTTACTATAATTAGTCTATAGACTGAGACCTTAAGGATCCTAGTCTATTAGACTATATAATTGCTTATGTAATCATTATATTATTCTATAACTATAGCCCAAAGGGCTATATATATTATATCCTAGCTTTAAAAGCTAGGACTTACTATCCCTAGTAAT
This sequence comes from Neonectria hederae, assembly GCA_003385265.1. Lineage (NCBI taxonomy): Eukaryota > Fungi > Ascomycota > Sordariomycetes > Hypocreales > Nectriaceae > Neonectria > Neonectria hederae. Next base: position 3,221 of record QGQB01000075.1, on the reverse strand, counting down.
TAACTAATATATAGATCCTTCTAAAGTTATAATTTCCTTTTAGTACTATTCTAGGCTATCTAATTACTATTTCTAATTTCTAGGTAATTTTCCTTAATCTTTTCTATTATATATAGTTAAGTAAGTAATCTTACTATTTCTTCTATGAAGATTAGTATAAAGGCTATTAGTTAGCCTCTTTATCTATAGCTTTATTAGCTTTAAGCTATTAAGTCCTTTTCTTACTACCTTAGTAATAGTTAGATTAGCTATTAGTCTTAAAAGCCTTAGAGTAAATAGTCTTAAACTCTATAATAAGATCCTTATTAATATCCTTAGTCTTCTCCTAAGAGTTATATTTAGAGCCCTAGCCCTTCTATTAGATCTAGAAGCCTTTAAAGGATATAGTATTCCTACTTTAATTCCTTACCTTATAGTAGAGGATATATTTAATAATATACCTCTTAGAGTCCTCTTTAACTAGTCCTAGCTCCTTAGGTTAGAAGTTATTACTATAAGTAAATTCTAGCTATTAGCATAAGATAATAGGGTAAATATACTATTTAGGAAGTAATTTAAGCTTAGTAGCTAAGTTATTAATTATATATTTAATCTTAAAAGGTTTAGTATATTACTAAGACTATTTCTTTATAAGGGTATTAAGTAAGTTATATCTATTATAGAGATATAGGTAAACTTAATCTCTAGCCTTAAGCTAAATAGGCTAATACTTATTATTATACTATTTCTTAGCCTTAGTAGTAATAAAGTCTAGAGTAAGCTATACTTCCTTTTATATAGCTTTTCTTAGGAATAGTAAATTAGTAACTTCCTAATTAAGTAGCTATATAGCTTTTAGTAGACTATAAAGGTTAATACTAAAAAGGAACTTATAAGCTAAAACTTATATATTAATATTATAAGTACTATTAAAGTATTACTATAAGGCTAGAAGGATATAAGTCTAGTTAGATCTAGGGTTTTCTATATAATAGAATCTTATAGTAATTTCTATAGTCTAATTATATTTCTTAGAAATACTATTAACCTAAGAATAATATACTATAGTTATTATAAGCTTTATACTAAAGGTAGTCTATAGAGTCTTCTAGAATAGAGAAATAAACTTTAAATTATAATCTAAGATAATAACCTTTAGTATACTCTAGTTAAATAGTATAAATTACCTTACTAAAATAGTAACTTAGTAATCTACTAAATACTTTAAATAGCTAGGAATAAGGAAATCTTTCTTACTTATTATATAAGTAATTATAAGAAGAGTATTATAGATAGGGAAGTCTTTAAGGGCCTAAGGTAAGTTTTCTATAAAGACTAAGGGTAAGTAAATAATAAAGTCTATTATAATAGTATATATTAGTATTACTAGGGAGTAGATAGGCTTATAGTTATTAATCTTCTGCTTTTAGCTAATTTACCCTAAGTAGTAAGTTTAGTATCTATAGATATATTTCTTAACTTTATAATAAAGGTTATAAATATAAAGTCCTAATAGTTCCTATATTATTCTTTCTATTTTAAAGTAATTATAGCTATTATAAGTTATTCTAAGGATTTCTTTCTTTATAGTATAAGGTATATAGAGTCTAATATAATTATTTATATTATTATAATATAGTAGTCTATCTTAGAGTATAAAGAGTATACTAAGCTTAAAGCTTTAATAGTATTCTTATTAGTTAATTAGTTACCTACTATAAAAGCCTTTCTTAAGATTATAGAGATAACCTTAGAGAAATACTTATTTATTATATAATTAATCTAAAAGTATTACTTAGTATTATTAGCTATTAGGGCTTTAAATACTATTAATATATTATTTAATATTATATAATTTAACTAAAGTCTTAATAGATTAAGGTTAGTCTCTAGGGTAGTTATATAGCTTAGAGTATTAAAGATAAAGTTCTTTTTACCTAGGAAGTAATATATATAGAGATTATACTTAGAAAGGTATATTAAGGCTATAACTAGCTATTAGTTTACTTAATTAGTACTTAAAGTCTTAAGAAATATTTTTTTAATAATCTATTTAATAGTAGAGTAATTAGTTAATATAACTATAAAAAGCTTAGAAGATTATAGAAATATTTAAAGTCTCTTTATAGCCTAAATAAAATATATAACTTTAAGCTTTATAAGTCTATATTATTATTTAGTAAATATTAGGGTATAGCTAAGAAAATAGATTAATTATACTATAATTATAAATATATTAAATCCTAGCTCCTAAGTATAGTTATTATAAAGGTAATAGAATATAGTATTAAAGTTTTATTCTAAGCTTATATTAATCTAGAGGAATAATTACTTAGCTAAGTTAAAATAACTTAATATTTATCCTAAAGTAATTTCTACTTAGAGAATAAAGAAAGTAATTTCTTTATTCTTACTAAGTATAAAGTATATTATCTAAGTATATACTTTATATTAATTAGGATTACTATTAGTAATTCTTCCTTCCTTTTATCCTATAGTTAGGAGAGTAACTTTCTAAGCTTATAGTAGTTCTAAGAGCTAGGTATAGTAGGGAATAAAGTAGTAAATATATCTTATAGCTTTAATATATTACTTAAGACTATTAAGTTAACTAGGGAAGTTAAGATAAGTAAATATAGCTATTCTCTTAGCTATTATTAAGAGTTCTAAAGTATCTATATAAAATCCTAATAGTTAGGTATTAAGGTATTTAATCTAGCTTTTCTTTAGGGAAATAATAAGGTTCTACTTATTAAAGAGTATAAAGAGAGTCTTTAGGTATTTTAGATATTTAGTTATAAACTTAGAGAAGATTATAATATTATTAATAAAAGCTTAGTAGAAGGTATAATAAGGATAAAGTAGTCTATCTATATAGTATTAAGTATAAGCAGAGGAGTTATAATATTCTATTAATATTATTATTAACCTTTTAAGGCTTTTATAACTAGTTATTATAAAGTAGTTATAGTATTTAAGGGTTATTCTAAATTAGAAAAAGAAAGATAAGGTATTAATTACTATAATAAAGGTAACTCTATAGAGAGCCTATATTATATCTTCCTAATAAGGAAGAGAATAATTATTAGGTAGTAAGATTTTATTTAATATTCTAAGATTAATAATTATATAGTCTTTAGATTCCTCTTTAACTTACTTTTAAACTATAAAGATAAATATTAAGAAAGGTATTAGTCCTTTAACTTATTCTATCTAGCCTTAGTAATATAATATATTAAAGG